>OMLF01007653.1:1420-14713 GCA_900302615.1 Holocentrus rufus | reverse complement strand
ACCTGGGAGGGAAGAAGACGGTTTCTTAAACAATATGCCCCGCCCCTTCAAGGAGGCCGGGGGACTGGCGCAGCTGTTTTGTAACAGCTTTTCCTCTCGCCCGCTTTGTTTAACACTTAACTAGTCGCTGAGGATTCAAATGGGGAGAGGAACGCGTCTTCGATCGGGAGAAATGTGAAACAAGGAAGAGACCGGCGGTTTCCCCTCGTAACGCCATTTTGTGTCACCGCACACTGTTTTGCACACTCCAGCTGCTGACACAAAATGGTGAACAGACACAATGCGGCAGAGAGTAATGATGTCACTCTCGCACGATTTAAAAAAAAAAAAACAACAAAAAAAAAACTTGCTTGTGATTTTTTTGCAAAATGACGTGTGTGTATATTGCGTGAACTCTGAAAGACAGGTATTTTTATCACCGCGCTCTCTCTGCAGTGATTTAAATGACTCTTCACTTTGTCCAGTGAGTTTGTGAGCGTGTTTTCTTTCTCTATATATAGGCCTTCATTTACTGTTCAGGAAAAAAACAAAAAAACTTGACATGTTTAGTTCAGACCGAGTCAGTGTGTAGTTTTGCTGTCCGATTGACAAAGAGTGGTATTTCGAAGAGAGCAGTTGTACACATTTCAGTACATGTTCCCGTACAAGTGGCCATGTTCTCTTTTAGTTTATGTGCTATCACAATATGGAAGAAACACTGAAAAAAATTAATGAATCGTAGCATTCTAATATCAGTCTGTATAGTGTCCAGCAGTATTTTTTGTAAATTCTTTATTTGGTTGTGTTTGTGTATGTGATAGGATCTGGACAAACGGTGCAAAAACATTTTAAAAAGTAGTTAGATGCGATAGAAAACGCTAAGAAGGACAAAATGGTTTTGTGAGAAAGCTGGTTAGACCTGTCCATGCCAAAGCATTTATGGATTAATGGAGCGCTTCAGTGTTGCCACACTCGCGTCCTCCAATCACTGAAGCAAATCGAGGTCAGCCTGAGAGACGACCTTTGAACCCAGATTAACTTTTTAATCTTTAATTTACCGGTGACACAGTATCCCTCTGCAGCCATACAATTGTCTAAAAGACTCTCTTGTTTACTAAATCAGAGTCCCACATAATAAAAAAAAAAATAAGTGACTGGGGTTTAGGGTCAATTCATATTTACAAAACCAAATTCATACAGAAAAGAGTGTCAGCTAGGATCTTGTTTGTTTTGCCAGGCAGCCTTTACTCAGTCAATATTCGATCAATAAGGAACTGATTGAGGGTCCAGATGCCTCAGTGATGGAGCTTGTTTATCCGTGTGGTTGGGACTTACATAGTGTTACAGCTAGATCACAACACCAGTTAGGATTTGCTGCTGTTTCACCAAATATTGCTTTTTTTTTTTTTTTTTATTTTAAAGGTGAAGTATGGAAAATTGGAAAGGGCCAATTAAAGTGACTGTTTGGACTCAACTGCCAAAAAAATACATGGAATAAACATGAAATGTATCAGTGAGTGAGCAGATGATGAAAAACATGTAGAATTGCTTATTCCACATTTTGAGTCAGGTGAATCTAAATCGCCCCTCTGCAATTTTGCATAATGCACCTTTAATTTTATATTATAGTTTGCAACAACACCATAACAGTAGCTATGAAAGGCACTGTTTTAACAGGTCACGCCTCATCTATAATTATAAGGAAGCTTAATATTTGTCTTTTATACAGGAAACTGTTATGCACATGCTTAGGACGCAGCACGCAGCAGGATTACCGTTGAACCTTTGTCTCGCGTGATAAGCTTTGTTACGGATGTTTTTCTGACATTGGTACTTGTGTTGCCGCTTTGCTCTGTACTTCCTGTTTTGATGTTTAACGATGACATCTGTCTAGTCTTCCCATTAGACTGCCCATCTGAAATTAGACGATTTCCTTTGATTTCCCTTGATTGAAAGCACTTTATGTTTGTAGATTTTTTCCATATCCCCTCCTTGGTTTTGAAACCTTCCTTTACTGTAGATCCCTGCTGATTTCAGGCCCCAAAAAAAAAAAAACTCCCAGCTTTGACATTTTAGTGAAAATCAAATATCTCTAAGACCTTGGCGGTAGCAGCCAAAGTTTGGGGTCAGTTTTACTCTCAGGTCAATCAATTCAGGAAGTGGGTTTTCCTCAAAATTCAAGCATTGAAAAACTTTTGTACTGTCCCTTAAATAACCGAGAATGAAAGCTGTACGAACTGTTTTCAAAGAAACCGCAATTGTCTTTCAATTACATTTCCAATTGATAGATTTGAAATTGAATCGACTCCCAGCACTGGAGGCAGCCCGTGTTCAGACATTACACTGTGGGTTTGGATTGAGAAAAAAGTGTGGAAATTCATAGAGGAGAGGATGAAAGATGTAGTTACCAGTGCTTTCTCCCATAAACTGCCAGTGTTTCCTGGTTTGTAACACCGCCTCTGTGCCCAAAGCGAATCAAGTCTCACCAGTGATTACCTGCAATTTGGAGCAGTTTGCCCTCAATTTGTGCAGGTCAGCACAGCTATCACCCCTTTCTCACAACTTGTATTTCCTACCTTTTTGGCACCTCTCATTTTCGCCGTTTTTTATTTTTCTTCTTATCCCATATATCTATTCATCTCTCTGTTTCATGTCATTGTGAGGATTGTATGTTTCCTGCTTCCCTTCTCTCACGCTCTGAAAAGGTGACTTGACACCTATAAAAAAAAAGGCTACTCCCTTGACATCAGGTAAATTAAAAAAAAAAAGAAAAGCTCTCAGTCTCTTACAAGTAAAGGCCAAGATACGCTTAAGGCAGCCTGGCGTATTTCCAGCCGAGGATAAATTTCGTGCGGTGTGTATGAAAAGGTTTTGAACCGAGCGGTGACCCCCGCCTCTGAAAACTCCTGCAGCATCGGCTCCCTGGTCCTTTTTACACCCATGTAGTGCAGGCTGGTAGCTGGTGATTTGTTATTGTGTTCAGACCCCAGCGGTGCTGCAAAAACCCCTGTTATCTCTCTCAGCTCTTTGCAGCGGTACACCTCTGCTGTTGTTGAACACTGTATTATTTTCTATAAGCACCATCCATAATTCACACGCTTCGGCATCAAATATTGAGGAGAGAGATGGAGCTGAGAGGTCAGGAGGCTTGCCTCACGTTAGGCCGCTGTTCTCGCTCGCAAATCTCTTTTTTTCTCTCCTCTCTTTTTTTTTCTTTTAATTTATTTCGTTTTATTTACTCCGGGTCTTTCCTCGCAACGGTGCTGTTTAGCTTCTCCCAACCTCGCTAAGTCGCTCCCCCGCTGTGTGATCCAACGACTTCGCTCCGCTCTCTGAAAGACTTCAAAAGCCGCCTCGCTTTGGAGTCTCTTTCCCGGAGTCGTGCATCTTTTGTAGCAGCTTTCAGCATTGATGACAGTCCACGCGCATTCAGACCTCAGCTTCCATTCAGCATGGCAGATAAATAAGTTGTTTAAGCGCTCATAGCCAACAAAATAGCATCAAGAAAAACATCGTGGTAGGAGAAAATTAGATTTTAAATTATAAAGTTGCCTCAAAAGAAAGGTAGCTGACTATATATATATAACATGGTATATATATAAACTACCATATATATATATTTATAGGAACAGTTCACCTAAAATACAAAAAAGCTATTTTCCCACTTAAACCTAATGCAGTCTTTCCATCCAGATAGTTTTTGTCTGATTTGGTGAGGTTTCCAGTCTCTTAACCTCAGCAGCAGCTCTTTACTACAACGATATCACAGATACGCAGTATTTTTTTTTTTCCCATTTTGGGTGAACTGCTCCTTTAAAACTTGAAGATTCCAAAAGATATCCTCTCCCATACTGTATTCCCCTTAACACTCACCCAGAATCCATGCCCTGTGACTGTGCGGCAGTGTGTTTTCTAATGTAAATCTGCAGCTATTTTATGCTCGTTCATGATGTAGCTACACGAGCGGCAGTGCAGCGCAAAATGCAGCTACTAGATGAACGGTTCTGCTCCGGGAAGACAGTAATAGGAAGATGCCAGATCTGTTCAAGGCATGTAAGCAGAAAAAAAAAGGAAAAGATAACTTTGTGAAGCCTTGCATCAATGAAATCAAAGCCTTCTGTTTTCCCTTTTTTTTTTTGGTCCGCGATGGTTCTGCTTCTCTTAGCTTTCTTTCAGACGATTTCTTCTCATTCGACCCGTCTTTAGCTGAGTATTGCTTTTGTTAATGTGCAATCTGTGACATCTTGCACTTGTCTAGGCTATTCACCATCTCAAAGTCTCCATCCTATGTCGAAGATGTTAACTGGGGAACAGCCCTTGAATGGCTCTTTCACTTACTCTCCCTGTGAACAGTGCTACAGTATCATGATTTTGCTGATGGGTAAAGTCCTTTGAGATTGTGTGGAAATGTCCCTTTTTTTTCTTTTCTTTTTTTTTAAATGAACTGAATCTGTGTGGTTTACTTTTTGTTTGATGCACAGCCAAGGCCCTGCATAGGCCATAACTTCTTTTTCTTTGAGCAGTAAAGTTGTATGTTAATTAATGTCAAGCTAACGGCACCAGCTACTATGATGAACAAACTCTATGTACATAAATATAAATATATATATATATATGGGTCTTTGCACAAATATCTCCATGTCCATTCCATGTGATTTTAACAGGAAAAACAAAAATGAGAAAGAAAGTTCAGAAAAAGGACTTTATATATGCTTTACAATTCTTTGTCTCATTAACATTTGCACTTATTTAAAGAGGCTTTCTTCTGTTTCTGGTCTGAAAGAGCTGTTTTCACGCTCGGCCAAGATATTGTACAATATGTATATGTATTTTTATTCATATGCATATAAATATATGTCTATGTAATTTGCCTCTCGTATGTTTTCTTCTTTCTTTCACTTTTGTCAAATAAGCCTCCACATTTTTTGACTGTGTGTGCGTGTGTGTGTGTGTGTGAGTGTGTGTGTGTGACCAATAATTTCATCATCTAGACCAGATAACTAAGAAAAAATGTAATTTGTTGAGGTGGTTTTTCAAAAAGTTATTTCAAGGTTTTAGGTTCAGAGTTAGGGTAAAGGTTAAGATTAAGGTTGTATTGTGGGATCAGACAATCAATATTTATTTTAAGATCATCCACACATTTCTAACAGCATGAGAATGTGTGTATGTGTAAGCATGCGTGTGTGTAATGAATGATTAATTTTTGAGAGTGAGTGAATGTCCAAAAAGTCCAAAAAGTGCTCTTAGGGCTCAACTAAACTAAACTTTTATTCTGCCAGTGGGATGGAATAATCCCAAGTGAAACTGCATCAGAAACAAGTGGGATTATCCCATCCCACTGTCAGATTTTTCCACTTGCTTGAGCAAAAACAAGACTTTTAGACTTGATATTGACTTAAGGTGGAGATATTTTTTCTTTTGCAATGATTAAATTCCTTTGCAGAACTTTTTAAATCTAGTTATTAATTTCTTTTTTTTCAGTGCATATTGTACATTTGAAACAGCAGCTCATCGTGACGTAAACCACCGGACAATTTGTTAAGACAGAATACAGTTGCCCCAGTGGTTACTCTGTCGTGACTCAGACTGCATTGAGTGAGAGCCGCGTGATTGAGCTGTTTCTATTCAGACTCGGACTATTCAATATGCACACTGAGGATTCTGGGCATGCCTCAGCTTGCCCACAGGTTGATTCAAAACCTTTGGCTTCTCTGTCCTTGCCATTAGTGTGGTAGAAAATCAGAGAGCGGACATTTTTTCTTTTCATG
The DNA here is from genome assembly GCA_900302615.1 of Holocentrus rufus. Taxonomy (NCBI): domain Eukaryota; kingdom Metazoa; phylum Chordata; class Actinopteri; order Holocentriformes; family Holocentridae; genus Holocentrus; species Holocentrus rufus. Next base: position 8,966 of record OMLF01007653.1, on the reverse strand, counting down.
TCATTCACCTTTAAGTCAGTTAGGCCAGCGCACACAGATTGAATTGGCAACGTGTCCTCGTAACTTCAGCTGGATAACATTTGCAAAATGTGAATTTTTTTTGCCTATTCTGCCTCTAAGAAAACCACTATCAGATTTTTCTGTCACAAAAAAGCATTATATCAAAAGGTGAATTTCTTACTGACAACTGCTTTCAGCTCTGTAAGCCATGTTTCAATAGGCCTGTTGCAGAAACCTTCATAATACAATGACAACCATATGCAACAGAGTTAGGGTTAGGGTTAGAATGTTAATTGTTGTCGAAGTTTGGTGAAGTAAAATATGGAACTTCCAAAACTTAATTACCACTCGTCATTGTTTAAAGGCATACCTCAGCTCACTAGATCCACCGGGAATTTAAATGATTTCTTGGCTTCCTTTATGTGTGCTGGTGGTGCCGTCTCTTCAACTAAAAACTGTGAGAAATGAAGCTGTATGAGAGCCTTTATAAGTGTGGGAATCAGGTGAGAGAGGAGACTGTCAGTATCCACTTTGCATCAGTCTGCAGCATTTCCTTCTACCTCAGTTAGTGATTTCCTACATTTCCCAGAATGCCTTCCCAGAGAAGAGCGTGTGGATTTGTGAATTCCAGTCAAAGATGAGCGCATAGTTACATAGATGTAGTAAAGTAGCCAATAAGTTCACAAACCCTTGGGTGTGTCTATGATTGAGCTCATGCCCCATAGTCTTGCAAAATGTGTTATGGCTGCATTGCATTCTGGTATATTGAGGCAAAAAGGGATATTTCTGCCTCTACTGGAGGATTTCTCGCTGTGTGATTGTTTTATCATCTCTTGGCACGAAAACCCGCTGTCTTCTGTTCTAGACTCCATAGATGCACTGGAAACATCTCAACTTGATGTCACGTTTCCCCGTTTGGCCAGTTATTCATGGGAATAAGAAATGTTAACCACCAAACTACAAGATAGGCTCAGAAATATAAGGTATTGAAGCATTTTAGGGTGGATTTTTTTTGCATCCTTTAAATTATCCACTCAATGCAAAGAAAGAACAAGTCATCTCTAGGCTGTGTAAAGCTCTGAAGGCAATAAACTCTGTCCAGTTTCTCCTCCAGCTAGCCATGCTATCCCTCTGGCCGAAGCTACAGGGAGGGGCACTTCCCTAAGCCAAGCCGGGACAATTGGCCTGCAGGGTGCCAATTATCATGATTGGCACCTTTATTTGAGCAAAGGAAGAGGCGAGAGAACCAACAGAAAGGAGACCAGATGGGTGGCCTGTTTTATAGGTGGGGAGGTGGAGAGAAGGAGCGGAGGAGAGCAGAGAGAGGAAGGACATGGAGGGACGGGCCTGCAAGAAACCAGAAACTGTAAGTCAGATACAGAGTGCAGCACATACATTTCGAAACACAAACCCAGAATTTCAGACACACAACCCATCTTGCCTCCTTTCCAAGCTTCTCGAGACAGAATTAGTCAAATTAAAGACATCAAAATTAAACATCATCTTTACAGCAGAATATTTCAGGATTTTGATGAGACATTTCATGAAACGGTGAAGGAAAGGAGACTCGCTTTCCACTTCTCCCAAATTACACAACTCACACCATCTATTTTCTTCTGGAATATTTTTTAATCTGTCAGCCTCAGTAGCTAAAGGAAGCCCACCAGTTCTTCATTGGGCAACTAGAGACCTGTGAGTTTGAGATTAATATGAAGTAGAGTATGATTTAGGGCCATATTTTTGATATATGGATATATGTTCTTCATTTTGATTTTTGCAGTATGTCTTTTAACAATTTCTCAATATATCAGTGGAACAGGACTGGTAGTGATCAAAGGAAAGTGATTGTATAAATCATAATGATGGAACTGTAGATAATCACAAAGCCAACAACAGCAATAGTGATACATTGTATTCATACTGCACATTCTTTTGAAGCAGAAAAATATATATGAAAACATACACAATTAAAAAGTGTATCTGTATGCAGACAATACCATAATTTACATCAGAGCTTTGGAAACTCTGTAGGCTACTGCAAACCTGCAGCAAGACTCTCCTTTTTGTATGAATGTAAGTTAGTTTTGTCGCATCTCTGTGTCTTCATATTAGAACACAACTTATCATCATAAATCCCAACAACCGTTTTTGATATGCTGCATTTATGGATTCATTTTGGGAAAATCTCTTATGCACTGTACGTATCAGGTGAAAACTTTGCGCCTCTAAAATGTGAGCGAGCCTCTGTGCCACCATGCATTTCACAGTTTGATTTTGATGGATTTTGAAAGCATTTTATAAACCCAAGTAAACAGAAGTTTCCTCACTGATAAAGAGCCATGCAATCTTTGAAGTGAAACTGAAACATAAAAATCTGCTAAATATTCACAATTTTTAAGATAAGCGTTTTTTTGATTGGCTGAATAAAGGAATGACTGAATGAACAAATGATTAAATTAATGACTGAATAAATTAACAGCGAGTAGCCAGCTGTATAGTGTTGCTAGGGCTCTATTTCACAAAGACCTAATGCTTCCTAATAGTTACATATTTAAACAATAATCTATTTTCACTTACACAGCCAGCCCTTCAGTGTAAATTAGTGTCAGTGTTGATCTGATCAACATCAAATCAACACTCAAAAGCTGTGTATTGGAGCAAATGGACTCTCCAGCCCATTTTTTTTCTTTTAGTCAACTGACTGACTGTGTGTGTGTATGTGTGTGTGTGTGTGTGTGTGTGTGTGTGTAGAGGGAGAGTCCACAGACCTTTAGGCACGCATCACTGTCCTGCTCTCCCCCCTTTCGCTCCACTGTTCCCTTCCCTCCATCCCTCCATCCCCCTCCTCCCTCCTCCTATAAAGCAGCTCAGCGGCCCATCAGGGTGCCCCTCCACTAATTAGGGTCACTAATTGGGGGTCGGCCGGGGCAGGGACCCCTCCACACCTGCACGGTCATGTGACATTCAAAGAGGTGCGTGGGGTCAAGGGTCGCATATTGGTGGGGGTGGGATCAGATGGGGAGGTTTTGGATTAGTGGGACTGATGGAGCTCAGGCTGGTTAGAGGGAGAGAGGGGACCCAGCAGGGAAGGACAGAGGATGGCAGGGAGAAGACGGAGGGTATAAAAGGCATGAGCGGCTGTGTTTACATGCACAGAGTAACCCAGCTATTGCCCATATTTCGGTTAAAGTTTCATGTAGGTTAAGTTATTTACATGCACCTTTGATATCCTGAAGATTGCATTTTCTTGTCCCTATAAATAAATCAGGTGACAGCATATTCCTATCCACCGTGGAGTCCTGTCTGCAGACAGAAGGGTCCCCCGGTAAAAAGTATGGAACGGTGCACCCCCCTGCCTCCTCGTGTGACAGAGCATTATGTGATATCTTATAGATGATAGATAAATCATGATCCTGGTCGTAATAGGAAGTAATGTGTGCTGTTGTGGTTTTTGTTGACATTTACGTTTTTATGTCCCAGTAACCTATTCAAAATGGGAGTAAGGCATGAGCTTAACAAGGTTATTCTAGCTAGTGTTTTCAATTTTTTGCAAATTTTTCCATTGTAAACTGAGAGTATCCATTCATAATCACAATGTATGTGGTGTTATTTTTCTCATTTGATAGCACTATAATGTGATTAGTCAGTTTTAAAAGGGGAAATATTGTAATATAACAAGTTTCTTTAAAAGGAACACTGTCCATCCTGATTCTTACACAGTTATGATGTTTACACGTGCCAAACTGGATGGCTTGAGTTAGCAGGTTGAGATAAGGTAAGTCTCTCTGTGCATGTGAATGGAGCCACTGTGGAGGGAAGGGAAACGAGTCATGGAGAGGATCAGAGGAAGGTAACCATTGAAGGTGGAGTTAGTCGTCAGTAGTGTAGCTGATTCAGAACCTACAACTCTGAAACCATTTGTAGCCCTGCAGGCTTAACCTTGTTTCCTTGCTGTGTCTCGCTCAGCGTTCTTACTGCATCAATAAGGAAAACATCACCATGGGAGTGTACTGCCTGCAAAAAAAACAAAAGTGCATGGGAGGAAATACAGGCAGAGGAATGGAAAGGAAGTGAAAGAAGGCAGAGGGAGAGGTGGGCCGGACCGTGGAGGGAGGGGCACCTGTCGCCCGGTCAGAGGTTAATTGCCAGGTGACCTTAAGGGCTGGACGGCTCAGCGGAGGCCCCAAGCCTGCCCGCTTCTCTCAGCTCTCGTGGACTAAGTGATGTCTGCTTGTTTTGACGTGATTCACACAAGAGTCGGGCTTAAGCTCTCTCCGAAAGATTCACAGCTGCATTCCTGAGCCCAAGGCCGGCCCAAAACCTTCCAGGGAGAGAGAGGGAGGGAAGCGGGACATCCCTTACAACTCCTGCCTCAGGAGTTGTTGTTTTTATACGAGGCCATGAAATACATGAAATACAAGGATAAAGGTGCAGTTGAGTGCGAGGATTTTGACTTTTTAAAGCCAAGAGGAGCACAAGAACTTAAGAGCATAAGAAAGGAAAAAAGATACTCCAAGATTTATAAAATGCATATTCAGTGCACAAAATCTCCATCTACCAAGTCACAAAGTCCCATTTTGAGTGTTTTTCTTTGCTAGTTGGATGAGAAAATCACACTTGTTTTCCAAAGCTGATCAAATTCCTGAAACAAGTGAAACCACGTTTGAAGAAAAGTGAGATTTTTAACACTGAAAATCATATTTTGCATTGTTTAAGGTTGATAGGTAAAAGCTTTTGCACACCTGTGGTGACAGGTGCATATAGGAAGGGTACACTGATCAATAAAATTTTTTGTTGTTGCTTTTTTATACTGGTAATGACACCTGATGAAAGTCGAATGAAATATCTAATCAGTCAAAAACATCTTTTCTGTAAGTGAGGACAGCTTTCAAGATTTGATTCATTTAAAGATTGATAGCTAAAGTGAGCCAAAGTGAACTAAAAACAGTGTAAAATTAATAAAGTATCATGAAACTGTCAACGCTATACACTGTAATAACTGTAAATTAATACATTTTGGTCTTAATGCTGTATATGACAGTAACAGTCCAAAGTTCAGCAGGGAATTAAAGGCATTTTTCTCCCTGAAAGTCTCAAGGACTGACACTTTGTGAGGACTACATGAGTTTAAATAGAACTAATAAAGCAGTCTTGAATGTTGAGTTTGAATGTGCATTGCTCATATGTGATATGTTACCAAGACCAGTGAAGACCAGTGAATGCTTGCTGGTTAATAAAGTTATTGTGGTTCTCTACAATATTCATACAAAAAAGAAATAAAAACATGCATTTCTATTTTTTAACATAAAGCAATCCAGTATAATATAAAGTGTAGTTTGAGGCTCACAAAGGTGATGATGTTTATATTGTGCAAAAACTGGAGGCAAACAGACCTGTATTTTGACAGCAATGAAATATTTCAAAATTCTATTTTCCATACCATCTGAAAATACGAGAATCAAGACCTAATGTCAGTTGAATCGTTTCAGTCGGGGACGTAAACAGACATTTGAAGCTGAGAATTGTGCGTTTCAGCGTCAGTGTGGGTCCAATTCCAATTTGCTGAAGCGCGCACACACAAATACACATATGCCACATCTTTACACCGTGTGCACTCTGTTCCATTTTCAATTTCTCAACCTTTCAGGGAGATGAATGGATCCCCCCTCTGCGTACAAAGGAGCACAGCTGAAGACATAAAAAGTTAAGATTACATATTGTATTTTGCCCTTCTCCACAATAAATTCTAGCATCAATGCAACAGGAGAAAGAACATGAGGAGAAGCCACAGTCGCCTCTTTTCAGTGATAACTACGGCTCTGCTAACTAAATCTCCCTTTCAAGACCCAAAGACTCCAATTTACACTGCCTTTTGTTAAGGGATTCAAGGATGTTCAAGGACGACCCCCCCCCTTCCCGCCTCTTGTTTGATCTGTGCACCACACAGGCCATCAGATACACATTTTTGCATCACCTTTTCACCTCTTCCCCTCCAATCTATTCAGATTGAAAGGGCGGTGATATGTGAAACAAGCAAGGAAATGCGTGAAGAACATAGCGGTGTCACCTTCTTTTTTAAAACCCGCCTTGTTTTGCACCGAATCGGCAGGGAGGGGCGCAGATCGACATTTTAGATTTGACCTTGGCTACAAACCTGCAGAGCACAGCTTTTGTGGAGCAGCCATTCCTCCGCTCATCCCGCTAAATTAGGTCAGTAGACTTTCAGAAACTGACACACCTCAAGGACACGGGGTGTCGCCTTCATTTGTCTCTCGAAACGCAGCACACTCTGCTTCTAAAGCGATGATCTTTCGCCATTAAGCACTATAAGCAGAGCACACCTTGAGACCTTGGCCTCCCCCCTGAGATAGAGGAAACTGGATAAACAATGTTTTTAAATCCATCATCATAATGTCTCGCCTTTCACTTTTGTCTTTTCCCTCCCTTGACTCAACACCTGCTTTAACGGCAGACTGTAGCCAAACAAAACTTCAAAACGTTCTCCTTTCATTTTCTAATGAATGCAAAGTTCAGCGCAGAAAGCATTCCGTGTTTTCTACAAATTAGATATTTCAGCGCTCATTGAACTGGCGAAGCATTCACAACAGGCATCTGTTGTCCAATGATAGCTAATTATATAGTCAGCGACACTGAGAGGAAAGATTTCACTTAGATTTCACCGGCATAAGAGTGCTTTTGGAAATAACAGGTGTACAATAGAGGTAAGGTAATGTGAAGAAGAAGAAATGAGTGGTCTGGAGTGGAAAACGCACCACTTTGTCGGCAAGAAAAAGGTGATTGAAGAAGGTTCTGAAAATATTAAATATTAATTGGGCTTAAGTAGTCAGACAAACGCTGTCATGCTGAAGCCTTAAGTGTCTCATTAAAAGCTTAATGCCACTTGTCTCGTGTTACTGGAGGTTTTTTTGGGGGGGATTTCTGTTCCCTCATTATCTCTTTGGTCAGACATTGATTATGCCTGGTCTTTGATTTCCAAAGGTATTTGAGTCAATATGTTATTCTGTATGATTAGAGAAACTGATCGAGAAACTCTGCTGCAACTCAACAACTCCCTTCAGCCCCCGCTGAGATTCACCTGGACCTCCTGACAGGATGAGTCATGATCCCACTGATCTGACTTCATTGAACACTGTCACCTTGGCTTTCTAAAGCCCCTCCAAGCCTTTCAATCGTGTAAATTAATAGGAAATTAGTTAGCGAGAGAAAGGCAGTTTTGTTTGATGGAGGGAGGTGATTGTTCAAAAATGTGATGATTTTATCGGTTGGAATTTTCATTCATGCATTAAGTCATGACTGAAGGTACACCATTTTTCAGCATGTATAAGTGATGGAATTTTGATATTAAAAAAACTAAATTATTTAGCATTGATTGTTAAATAGGTGAACATTCTGGCACGGAAAATTAGCTAACCAGTTGAAAAAGTCATTTTTTTCAATAATTGAGGCCAATAACAGAAGCCAGGTTTCAATAATTGGAAAAACTTACAGTTTTTGAAAAAAGTTACTTGATGTTCCTTGCACAATG
>OMLF01007638.1:1140-11227 GCA_900302615.1 Holocentrus rufus | reverse complement strand
AAAAACGTATTCCTCATCGCCCAATAATAAAACTGTCTCCTCACCGACCTTCTTTGCCCACACAAACTCTTCTCCGGTGGCCAGATCTCTGTCCTCTTCCTTTATCCCTCCGCCTCCCCTCACCTCCTTCCTCCCACTATCTCTCCCTACCTCAGTCTCCTTATCGCTCTCTCTTCCTCTAAGAACTGGATATGTGTGTGTGTGTGTGTGAGTGTGTGTATGTGTGTGTGTGTGTGTGCAGCTCAGTGTGCAGGGAGGGAGCAGCTGGAGCATCTGCAGTCGTCTCCTCTGACAGCAGCGCGGCATATGGCAGGGCCCTGTGAAGGATGGGTGCTGTCACCCGGCAAAGTGCTTACCCACCGACAGGAGAGGCAAGCCGCACTAACGCCATGAGGAAGAGGAGGGAACAGCTGAACGTCAGCACCCCGCTCATTTATTCTCCTGCCGCCGCCTCGCCCCGAGGGGGGAGGGGGGGCCTTAAAGTAAAGACCTCCAACCGTCGAGAGTTAGCCAAGACACGCAGTGCAATGCATTATGGTGCACCGCGTCAAAGACTGTTTGGAAGATGAACCATTTCCACAGTAAAACACCGGGATGCTTTCCAGTTTACAAATGTGGACACAGAACCTCACACATGCACTTTCACGGTGGCAGCAGCATTGATACATACTTCTGTTTGCTTTGTTTGTCTGTTTACTTGATAATCAAAAGTGACGCACAGCCAAGAGTCACACCTAAACTAAAATAATCGAGGACAACACAAAGCTTTCAGAACTTATTTCCAATGTGGTACTCTTTTAAAAGACTAGGATAGGCAACCATATGACAGGCTTTCTACCACACTGCATATAAATCAAAGTTTGTTTTTGGGGCAGGATCAGAGACGGTCTGATATATAGAACAGCTTTGGCAGGACCACAGTGCACTTAACAAATGCACTTCAGTGTTAAGATGATACTGACTGTCAACATGGATGAATGACAACAGAGACTGGCACTTGATTTGTTTAGAGATGAGGATATTTTAGCTAATATGAGCAAATGTATCACCATGTCACGTTGTCTATCTTGCAGCTGGATGTCCTGCCTTTCATGTTAAGTGAAACACAAGTGGAGATTTTCTGATTGGTAGCTGTCATAATAAAGCCATGTGCTGTTGTTGGAGGGTAGAGGTTAAGTGTTGCTGCAATAGCATGCTAAGCTACACATGGTGCTCTGAGCACACGGCGCAAAATTTTAAATATTCCAAACTTTTCTCTGCATAAAAACGTCAAATGCAAGGTGTAGGTAGTGCACGGCATCTGGTTTCATTGAAATAAAATTAAAAGCAACATGCACAAAACAACCATCTGAACGTACCCTAAATTAGTACTGACATGAATCTTTGTCTCCACTTCCGCCCCACATACCATAGTGACCGTGCTGGTGTAGACCTGGAAAAACATCACAACCTGTTCATCACAAAAATGTACATTTTAGCGACGGAGATGAACAATACTTTCAGCTTGGCTGCAATTCGATCCAGGTAACTTGTAGATGTTTTTAAGGGAAGAGATATGCAACAGAAGGCCATATCTTGCATCTTTTCAATTAATGCCAGTACAGTGAAAGCAGACTGTGCTCTGTAGTTTTCTGCCTGCCATGCTTCATGATGACGTTTGTGGTACCTGGAAATAGACACTGAGAGAAAACTCCCTTCATCTTCCTCCTCTCAGATCCTCTTACTACCTTCATTTACACATAAAAGCAGAAAGCAGCAAAACAGCACAGTAGTGATCTATTTCAGAAGTGTTCAGAACTGGAGGGACAATGAAATCAATGCCAATCCACTCATCATCGGTCGTCACGCTTCTTCTGCGTACTCTGCAGTGAATCATGGTAGCAGTTGTGGGGAAGGAGTGTTCAGCCTGGTCGGGGCTAAAAAAAAATAAAAAACACTCGGACATTTGCCACTGAGCGCTACATACTCTTACTTACACAATTCAGCACCAAATATTTCCTCCTGTTCCTAAATTACAAACTTCTCCCCTGCTCGACGAGCCTCTATGTGGTGTGCCTCGATTTTGCAGGGGGGAAAAAATGACATTTCATTGCGATATGAAGACGTATGCCTTATTAGACCTGTCATGAGAATAGTGCAGATGGCATCTTTGCTAACCCTGTGGCGTTCACACCATTACTCATCTGATTTCCCACTGGTGACCGATCTCCTCCTATCAAAAAGCGGACGACGCCGACTGCAATTATGACTCCGTGTGCAATTTTTAATAAAAGGCCAATATCAGCTCCATATATCTGGAACCCAATACATCAATATAACTCCGGCTGAGACGAAGACAGACCGGTGAGGTGCAGCCCGTGGACGTCCGTGGACAGTAAAGCAGAGTGATGTTTCAGCGATGCGATGCCGCTGCTTTTGAGCGCACGCGGAGAACATCAAGGTTTACCCTCCTGACGCCGCAGAGAGAAAAGACAGCTTCCTCTGTGAAATAAGCCCAACATGTCCGGCAGCAGTAACTTTCAGAACACTACTTCTGGCCGCCTACAGGTGGACCACCGTGTTGCTTCACTTTTTCAGCAGCCAATTTAAGATGACTGACAGATAAGTTTCCCCCATAAACTTCTCCCTTCCAAAACAACCCCATCTTTTTCCCTTTTAGTCAATCATAACAGACTTCCACAGTGGTAACCCTCCCTGTGTCAGTCAATGTGACTCTACTTGCAGCCGGATAACGGCGGATTTGGATCTGCTGCGAGTCATCAGGCTCACACATACGTCTGGCATTGCTCAAAAACTTTCCAAGCACTTGCATTATCTATAGCATCACGGCTGTGTAAGAATGGGCTGACCTCAGAGCAGGAGATTACCTCCAGTGCTGTCGGAAAGAGAGACAGAAGAAGTAAAGAAATGGAGGATTTTAACCTCCTTTTACCACTGTGTCTCATTAGAGGAGAAATGAGGAAAGGAGGAATAACACGTCTCATCCACATGAACCCATTCTGTCTTAAGCATTACCCTAAAATTTCTATCTATCCGATCCAGACAATCTCGGGGTTTTTGTTTTCCATCCAACATCGTCTTTTTTGTTTTTTTTTCTCACTCTTCCTCTTCTGTCTGTTCACCCCCGTTGCTCGAAGCCACCCAGCGCGCCCACTCTTCCTCTGAGGAGGCCGTTCCTTCGATCTCTCCTCACTGTGCCTGCCTGCCTCCCATCCCCTCTCTCTCTCTCTCTCTCTCTCTGTCCCTCACGCTCTCTTTTGACAGCCAACGCAGCACCTTTAATGGGAGCTATCTCCTCATTAAATACCTGCAGGTGTCTGAGGAGCTTTGGCAGGGACGGAGAGAGGGAAGGATTCGAGTGAACGAGAGCTGGGGAGAGAAACAGAGAGGAGAGGGGGAGAGGATGGTGGCTGGAGTTGTTCAGGCCCCTCTCCGACATGACTTATAGCCAGATTCTCTGTGTTAAGTTTGAATTACTAATGTCTCTAGAGGCAGCCGAGTGAAGCAGAGGGACCAGGGGTCAGCGGGAAAGGTTCAGCCGGCATCCCCCTCTCACAGCGGTCCGGCTTCCTCCCGTAGCCTTTTTGACACCTTTACATTTCTACCAGACAGGAGAGGAGAAAGAACAGGAAAGACAGAGAGAGAGAGAGAGAGAAACTGAGCGAGCGAGGCGAAGGACCCGGGGGTGAGGCGAGGGTGGAGTGAGAGGAAAAAGTGAGAAAGTGTGATGCTTGAGTGAGAAAGCGGGAGACAGCGAGAGATGAAAGGAGAGGAGGGAATCGCGGGGAAAGAAAAAAAAAAAAGGAAAGGGGAAAGAGGAGGAGGAGGAGGAGGAGGAGATTGGGTTTGAATGAGAGATAAGATGGAGAGGGGGGAAAAAAAGAGGGAGAGGAAGAGATGAGAGAAGAGAGAGAAAAGGGAGGCGAGCGCTGGGCTCTGGGGCGATCGGGCTCTCTCAGATGCAGGACGGGACCATCTGGACGAGAGCGGAGCCAGGTCTCTGACGGTAAACACTGGGCTTCGCTCTCACATGGAAAAGAACTAGGAGGAGAGATTCAAACACCACTGCACACTTTCTTACCACCACCACCACCACCCATCCGCGCCGCCCACGCCGCCTACTGCCAATCTCCGCCTGAATTGTCCAATGCAACGGCGGCGGCGGAACAAAAACATAAAACAAGAACGCTACAAGATCTCGCTAAGGAGGCCCTCAAAAATTTCTCTCGCAGAAGGCCCCGACTCCCGAGGGCCCACTCATTACGAGAGTCGGGTAATTACCTGCAGAAAGGAAGATATTTACGGAGGAGGAAGTGGCCACCGAGGACTTGAACCAGCAACCTCACCCTCCCTCCCGCTATGGTAAAGTGGAATACTCGACGAACGAATCCAATGAATTCAACAAGGGGATTTGTCAAGGTAGCTAATCCCCCCTCTCCTCAGAAAGCGGTCTCATCCTCAAAATGATGTCCCATTGAGGTATTTCTGCAAAAAACACACACAATATATGCAAAAGATACTCCTACACTACACGCACACACACATAAACACACACACACACATGCGGCTCGACTCCCCCCCATCCCAAAAGGCTGTGGAGAGGCAGCGCTGCCCCTCCTACCCCTCTGTCAATAAGCCCAGTTTGGAAACACTTTAAACAGACTTGCACATCGCTCCGCTACAAAAAGGGAAAACTTCAAGACATCCTCTCCTCCATACCCGCAGGGTTAATTAGAATTGTTTTAAACAGCCACCGCCATGCTTTTTAAACATTTATGGGTGCATGCATTACAACTAAGGCATTAACATATCCGGAAAGTTTAACCTCTTCTCTGCTCCGTGGCTCGAGGACGAGCGGCGGAGGGGGGAGAGAGAAAGAGGACAGTTGACCTCTGCTGCCCCCTGTGTTACAGCTGAGAAACAACAAGGGAATTTTCAATGAGGAGCAGCAGCCAGCATTGGATCAGAGGAATCAGAGCCAAGTCACCATGCCGGCTGAATGACAATCAGCTTGTATGTTAGTGAAGAGGGAGAGATCTAAACCCACAGGCTATGTACTACCAATAAAAGCATGCATTATTCACTAACAGGAACATACAATGAGCGGTGAAGTGCTGGTAAATACAAAGACGGGCGGAATATGAATTACAGTTTACAGATCACTGGAAGGCAGAACTACCAGTATAAACAAAATGGTTTTATATTTGAATAGTAATCATTTATTTTTATTTTCTTGACAAAATTTCAGCAGTAATTTAAATCATTCTCATACTAAATACTGGAATTATGGTTAAGTTAGTTAATCACAGAATAGCATCTCATAAAACATTTTATTTCATTCAGAATATGCACTGCAGCGGAAAAATCAAGATGTTGGTATAAGACGTAAAAAGTGCTATAATATATTTTTTATCAGCTTAAAAAAAAGAGGATAAACTCTGTTTTACAAAAAGAGATGGTGGGTTACTCTGAGTTTGAGTGGATTTATCCTCCACCATACCCCTGAGGACGAGGAGCAGAAATCATCCAGCGTAATGTGAAGTGAAGTGAAGTGCTCGCATGGCTCGCAGCCTACCTCGCAGAAGAGCGTGAGCTTGTCGTCAGGCAGCAGCCCATTGGCCTCGTCCAACAGGAAGTCCCGCCTTATGAACTTCTTGAAACCCCAGTCCTTCCCCTGGACGAAGCGGTACGCCCTCTGGCTCTCTGAAAGACACATCAACAAACAAGGCAAAAAAACAAGATAATGTGGAGGGTTTCGCGAGGTGATTAAGCTCCGTGAGTTTGTGTGAATGTGCGTGCGAGGGAGAAAATGTGTTATGAGTCATGGCCATAAGCGCTGGAGAAACAATGGCGAAAGAGGCTGGATGCAGGAAGTATTGCCTGCAGGGAGCTTTTAACACTTCAGAAGAAAACAGAATCTCTCTCACTTTCTCTCTCTTTCTCTCTCTTTCTCTCTCGCTCCCTCTCTATCCTCTCCCTGCCACATAAAGACTAGCAGTAAACATGAGACAGAAGTGCTGTGCCTCTCTGGCCAGGAAGTGAGAATTTGCAGGGATCAAAGCAGTCCAATTATCATGTGTTTATGGAGTGCCAATTATCTCTGACAGTGGCTGGAAGGATTCTGTAACACTCCGTTACACTACAAAGACGCGGGAAAGGTGCTGGCGCTCTTGCATGTGCAATAGTCGCGCCGTGGGAGCTGCAGTCACAAACACTCGCCTAGCAGACACAAACGCTTCTCATGCAAGGTCAAACGGTACGGGCTGCGACACACCGCGCCGACTGTCGGGCCGTCGGCGAGCGTCTGCCGCCCGAGGATTGTACGGCGTGTCCGGCTTTTTTTGACTGATTGAGCCCGTTGGTGAGAAAGACCACTCTGATTGGCTGCTCAGCTCAGCGAATCAGCGCACCGGAAGAGAAACGGAAGGATCTTCTCATTTTTCATCTTCATCCCATCAGACCGTTCGAAGCATGAAGACCAAGTGATCAGTGTGATTCAGTAGAGACCGGCTCTGTGTGACATCACAAAAAAAAGTTACACCAACTGAGTGGCAAAAGCAGAACTCTTGAAAATAAACTTGTTATATCAGGTGAGATTTTCTTTTTGGCCATTGAGCTCTTCAGCAGAAACTATCTGTAGTTGTGTTATTGTTCGCTAGCGCACAGTAAATATCATTTGTTCTTTCTGTTTATGAAAATGATCCAGGCTTATTTCGGTGAGTCTGGTGCTAGTTGGCCGTTGGCTGTAGTTTTTGCGGTGCGTTCAAGTGCAACTTTTTGACCCCGTCACAGGCGACGTGGGGTGATGCAACAGTCGGCCTTCGACGCCGCGAGTTCTTTGATGTCGGTTTGGTGTGTCTGGGCCTTAACTGTGGCTATAGACTACGACTGCTGCAGAGATTACAGCAAATTAAAGCTAATTGCCAATATAAGGGAAACAAAAGCCTTAACGAATGAATCTACAAGTAACTGGAGCGCTGCTGGAGGGATATGAGACGGTTCTTCTGAGAAATTACATCATTTGCCGTTTTGTTGATGAAAGGAAAATGCTTTCTCAGGCACTGCTGTGGGATTTCCCATCCATATTCAGTCAGGTTGAGCTCTGATGACAGAGACCCAGAGAGCATGGCTTATATCACTGTCATCTCCCTCATGCCTCGTGTATGGAGACACTGCCTTCTATTCCTATCACGACAGAAACGCCTCACTACAGGATGAATATCTCTGGGTATTTACCTTAAAGGGTAAAGTGGATCCAAACCAGGAAAATGCACCTAAACCACAAAAGAAGCTCTGCCTAAACACCACGTATTAATAGGACACATTGATATGTGGCGTACAGGCAGGACTTTGATGGTTGGATTGTATTCAGATACAACAGAAATGAATTCAATCCAAAAGTAAACTCACCCAAGACAGACAGAACACAGCAGAGACACAACCGGTCATACTCCACTCCATCTCCCGTCCACACAGCAGCGACATAAATGGAAATGAACTTACGTACACGGAGCCAACAGGAAAGACAACACAAATCAAACAAGCGGCAGGCTGCTCGCAAAGTATAAGTAAACATTACGACTGGGTGCGACGTGTCCAGCAGTCTGTTTTGTGAGCGAGACAGAAATCTGGGCATCAACGACTCACAACAAAAAGACTTTGGGGATATAAACAAAAAGAAAGGGATAAAAGAGTGTTTAAAAACGGGAGTTTGCATTGGTGCTGCTTTTCTATAAATTAATAGCCTGGCACAGCTGTGCTCTGATTTTTTTTACCCTGACTCTGACTCTGGGTTCAAACCATTTAGAAAAGGGGCGGCAGAAATGAGCTTTTAGAAAAACACATAACAGGTTATTGGATCAACCATCTATCATCAGCAAACTCGTCCAGTCATGGAAGCAAACCATATGATGTGGGATGAAAGCGCTGCTGCTCAGCCAACAGCAGCAGCTGTGATGGTGAAAGTGAGCAGGCGTGTTGGTAAGCACGTTGTTAGCCTGTTAGCACGTTGGTACATACTTTGTGTTTTTGGACAGAAAACCTACATTGATGTCGTTTCTATTTTCCAGTTCTGTGCGCTGTAGCTTCTCGCTGGTGTCATCACTAAAGCCCCGCCTGTAGTTCCTAAAAGGACGCTGATTGGTCATTTTGTGGCCTCCTATAACAGTTCAGTTGGAGTGTAGCCAGATGGTTTCACAAGTCAAATGAAAAGAGATCAGCTGGCTGTGTGGGGTGAAGAACTAAAGGGATCTTAAAGACTTTTCAGGGCCTGCAGACAACCTGTGTCTGGACACAACCCACATAAGATTCATGTTTAAATGCCAGGATTAAAGAGGGCTATGAAGCTCTATCAGACCCCTTTGTCAGGTCAAAGGGCTTGAACCATTTCAGACTCCTGGAAACTGGCTGATGCAGACTGCCGGTTCCGAGGTCACCGCAAGCTAGAACGTCCTCACCCCTCACATGCAAAGCATCGCTCTGCGGTGCATGCACGTTACATGTGTACAGCCCTGCAAGACTGCCCCTCCTGCACAGGCATCCCAACAGGAGATCCACTGCAGATCACAGTGGGGAGCAGTTAGACGGGGTGCCAATTCTGCTGTAAGATCATGTGTCAAATCCGCTGCGTGGAGCTGAGGGTGCAGGGAAGCAGAGAGGGGATTGGAGGAGGAGTACAGTGCATATGCAGTTATTCCCACCACTGCTCAAGCAGGGGGTCCTTCACTGTAATCCCCGCCTCTAGAGACTGTGTAGAGGCTGACAGGGACCACCATGCATGCACAGACACGACACAGGCATGCACGCACACACACACACAGACACACACACGCACACACACATGCACACAAACAAAAAAATCCAAATCCATGCACTCAAGGTTTTTTCCGCTCCTCTTTATTCATTGTTCTCCGTCTTCCTTCTGTGTATAACAGAAAGGGCGTGTCAATGTTTCCATCAAAACGCTTTGAGCCTTCAGACCAAAGCTCTCTCAACCAAAGCCTGTTTGAAAGACGAGTCAAACTTCTGTGGCCTTGTTGTACTCTGCACTGTGCTGTTTGTGGGAGAGGAGACACAAAGCAAAAAGACTCGGTGCTTGAATTTGCTTAAAGCCTTTTTTTTTTTTTTTTACGGTCTTAAGCTCTTCTCTTTCTCTACTGTCTTTCACCTTTCTTTCTTGTCCTGATAAGACATAACATGTGAGACCCAGATGAAGTCCCAAGGCGCCGAAACTCCTTGTGAAGTGGTGTTATTTGGGTATAAAACAAGACGAGTGTTGGTGTGTGAGGACTTTCCCGCTGGCGGTGTGTAGAACTTTGGGTGTGAGGAGGAGAGAATTTGGAAAGAGAGGGAAAGAGACATGTAAAGGAGGAGAGGGAGAACGAGAGAAGGGAAGTGGGGGGGGGAGCAAACTGAGAGGATGACGCGAGGAGAGGTGAGAGGGAACGCCGAGAGGAGCTGCGACGGAAAGATCCAGACGCCAGGAAAAGAGAAAGAGAAGTGTGAGTTCTCCGGTGCTCAACCATCAAAGTGAGGGGTGTGTGTGCGCGTGTTTGTGTGTCTGTGTGAGTGTGTGCGCACACAACAATGATAAGTGTGTGTGTGTGTGCTGAGCTCAGCTAATGCCATGCCGCCATCTCCAGTGGGGCATTGGACCCTGTGCTGGCAGAGAATCAACTGCAGGTCAGACCGCTGGCGCTCGCTCTTTCAGTACGCTGGCCAAGGTGGCAGCAGCGCAAACACACTGCCAGAATACCAAAAAGAGCTGGATGTTAAAAGTGTGTGTGTGTGTGTGTGTGTGTGTGAGAGAGAGAGAGAGAGTGAGAGAGAGAGAGAAAGCTGCTGGGACCTCGAGGATGGAATGAGTGAAGGTGTGAAAAGAGAGCAGCAAAAAAAAAAAAAAGATTAACAAGTTCAGATCTTATCCAGTCCTAGGCGGTGATGACATGCGGGCCCTATTTGCATACAAGGAAAGAATTATGGGATTTGTGTGAAAAATCGCAGCTAAAATCTGGAGACCTATATTTAAAGTAACATCTTCACAATAATAGAACTTTTCCTTCCTGAAGTGTCTCACCCCGTCAAAGGG
>OMLF01007614.1:7738-52283 GCA_900302615.1 Holocentrus rufus | reverse complement strand
TCATCCCTTCTGAGATGTTGGCGGAGGAAGCGGGTAAAACAGTTGGTTCACACACACACACACACACACACACACACACACAAACACACACACACACTCACGCACACACACATATAGTGGTGTCTCAGCGACCTCTTGGTGAGTTCAGTGGCAAGGCGTGGTGAGAATAGTCGTTTGAACCTGCAGATCTTAAAGATCACAAACACACACACACACGCACACACATACTAAAAGACAGAACAGTTTAACCTCTCTTCTCCCATGGGCGCTGGATGGAGGGACGGAAGGAAAGGGGGGCAATGGAGAGCGAGTGAGAGAGAGAGATAGAGAGAGAGAATGGAGAGAGAAAGGAGGAGAATGACAAAGTGCAGGGGGAGCGAAATTAAAATACTTCTTAGAGGTTAATGCGTCAACAATTTAAATGGATAGTTCACCCATTTTGAAAAACTTGATATTATTTCACTTTCCTCCCAGCTGTCATGTGGGACAGTGGTGGTGCTGTCGGAATGCTCCAGATGCTAACTGTTAGCCACCTGCCATTGAGTTGTACTTCCCCCCGGCTAACAATCTTAAAAATGACTGCCTCAATCCACTCCAGTTGATAAATAAAAAGGCTTGGGTTTCATGATGTGTGTCAGAAGTTTTGTCCGAAATGGTATAAAAAAGTTGACCATTATTAAAAAAAATATATATGTATTTTTAAGAATGTTAGCCAGGTGAAGTAGCATGTTAGCTAGCATGTCCAGCACAGAGAGCTGCCACACAAGAAAATAGTTTTACCATTGATTTTTCTTTATTTATTTTTATAACATCAACTTTTTTTTACACCATTTCAGATTACAAAAATTCTGACACACATCATCAAACTCTAACTTTGTTTATTTATCAACTGGAATGGATCAAGGCAGTTATTTTTAAGAATGTTAGCCAGGGGGAAGTACCTCAATGGCAGGTGGCTAACAGTTACCATCTGGAGCATCCAGCTAGTTTCCAGTACCTGGTAAAGATGAGAGGAAGACGGCATCACCACCGTCCTACATAACAGCTAAGGGATAAGTGAAATAATACAACTTTTTTTTTCAAAACTAATCTATTCCTTTAAGAAGTGCTGCAACATTCACAGTTTACTCTTTAAATATCACATAAATCAACAGAATGCAACAAAAATAGAAACTAATTGGTTGTCTTTTTCTTTTCAGTCTTTTGGTATTCACTGTTTCAGAAGCCTTTAAAAGGAGAGCATGGAGAAATAAGCCAGAATAGAACATGTTCTCACATGACACATAATTTCCACTGTCTTCTCTGTACAGTGCGCTCTGTTCATTCCTGTGCCCCCTGAGTCTCACACGGTGCAGGTGGGATGTGTGTATTAATATTTGAGGTGTGACAGGTAGAGAGTGGGAACACATCTCAATGGCGTAAAATGGCTGGCCCTCCCCATTGATTAGTCATCGTGTCGAGGGAAGGGGCTGTCCAGATGAGGTGCTTTGTCCGCGTCAGGCTGGCTCACGGGGAACGAAAGAGTACTACACATGACCTTTCCATGCGCTATTATTGTCACTCCTTTACATTAAATCTCACCTCGGCTATTTTTTTCCACACTGATCTCTCACCTCAATCTCAACGCAGTGACAGTTCAACAAATCACGGTACCGTTATTCTATTCTTTTTCGGTGCTATTCCATTTTCCTGAAATCCAATTAAAACGCTGAGCTCCACGGGTTAACTTGCGCTCAAACACTGAAGTGCTGTCATTCACACACAACTTGGCAGAGCAGGCAAGCATCAGCAATTCTGATACAGCGTCATCCTCACATCTTACTCCATATGCCATCGCCTTATCCCGTCTGGAAGAACCAGATGGTAAAAGAGCTATATAGCACTGAGCCCTCATCTGCTCCCCGGTGTTACTCAGGGCTTTTCTAGCTCGGAATTCTGTCATCTCTATGCTCCTCCCACTCTTCTTAGAATGTATTCCCCTTGTTTATATTTCCTTTTTTCACACTGCACATGGCAAGTGACCCCAGTATAACCAGATTATGAAACCCTATCCATGACATTTCAGTATAATCTACACCTGTGCCATATTTGCAAACACAGGCGATGCAAATGAACTGTTGGGACTCCTGCATCTCGGAGCGGTCCCAAACCCCCAAGAGGCCGAAATAAGCAAAATCGAAGACTTTTTCACGTCCTTTCTCGCAGAGGTCATCCGTTACAAGGCCCTTATGTATTTTTCATCACCACCGCCCATTCCTTGATTCATCTTGCCATAACCCCGGCATCAAACGACTGACATTATCACAGTCCTGGGGGTACTGAGGACATTATCAATTCATGTGCCCTTTTGACTTTGGTTGCTACATCAGAACAACCACCTGCAGACACGGAGCTCCAAGTTCAGAAACCCAGTTGGAGTAATGAGGTATGAAGAAATGAAAAAAAAAAAAAAATAAAGTAAGCAATGATGATGGTGATGATGGTGACAATGATGGTGACAGCAATGAGGATGGTGGTGGCGATGTGGTGAGGGAGATCATGGTCGATAATGAGGACATCCATTATCTAAAAAAGATGTAGGGACTTGTTCCTCATTTAAAATTGGATGCTCTCACATGCCAAGAAATACAAGCAGAGAATGCGCGTGGGTGTATGTGTGTGTAGATGCTTGTGTGCCAATGTGTGTGTGTGTGTGTGGGTGCTCATGACCACCCACATCCCTCCATTTAAATGATTATGATGGAGCTAAATGTTTGTGTTCTTCTTGTTCTTTGTCTTCTTCTGCTGTAGTCTAGTCACACATGCCCTGCCTGACCAAGAGGAGAATTTTCCATGTAATCAATAGAACAGTTGGATTCATCTCCAAAAGCCAAAGATTACCATCCCTTCCGCTGATTAAAATGCCACAGTGTCTCCAGCAAGAGCCATCTGATAGACATAACCTTTAAGTGGGCCATTAGGAATATATTAAAAAAGACTCATTTCCTGGGGACATGTCACTGATGAATTATTAAAACCATCTAAAACGGGGTAAACCATTCCCCTCCCGCTTCCCAAAAATCATCACCATTGATGACGAGTTAACCCATTAAGTGGTGATCACATGAAACATAATACAAATTCCCACTTTGGAGAGAGGGGCGTGGAATCGCGAGAGATGCCCATTAATGACATTTTCTCCTCAATTCTGAGTCTGGGCCTTGCTTACTTTGCCTGAGTGAAATTCTATTCTGGCC
This sequence comes from Holocentrus rufus, assembly GCA_900302615.1. Classification (NCBI taxonomy): domain Eukaryota; kingdom Metazoa; phylum Chordata; class Actinopteri; order Holocentriformes; family Holocentridae; genus Holocentrus; species Holocentrus rufus. The sequence goes on along the minus strand of OMLF01007614.1, from coordinate 49,047 downwards.
AATTCGGTGTGCTTTTAAAATCAATGGGCTGAGCAAACACACAGGGGTAAAGGAGGACCTTTAACTGTGCAGTTGCAAAGGTACCCTGGTTAAGGAGGATCTGAACGCTGCTTAAATTGGTGTAAACAAGCGATCAATTTCTGCACCTCTGAAAACTAATTCAGGGTAGCAACTTGAGACTGAATTACAGAGTGAAATTAAAAGTAGATGCTGGATCAGTGTTAAAGTGTGTCTCCTTACCAAAGCACAGCATTCCCTAAGCATACTTTTTTACTTCTTGCCTCAATGTAACCTCACCGATTGAAAAAAACTGACATTACTGGCAGAAACACATTTTATACGTTGCTACAGTGTGCCAAAGAAACACACAGTATGTCCCTGCAGTGTGTTTCTTGGGCATACATCCCTTTCATCAGCCTCTACCAAACCAAAGGAACATCTATTCAGGCATTCAAGAGAGTATATACTCTGTGACAGCAATGTGACAGCTGGTTGGAGGCCTATATGTTGTTTGTGAGTCATTAAACCAAGTTATTTGTAACACATTTTGGAGCAAAATAAATGCAAGTGTTTATGAAAGACGGGATGAAACGCACATCAACCCGCACAGGGTAACAGATCGATTTGTACCAGGAGAGACTGATATATATGCAAATCCATACAGCTGAAGCGAGGCATTGCAATTTTCTCCCATGGGGGGGAGAAGCTGATGGCGAACTGTCGAGATGCAAGAGATCCCCTCTAAAGATTTGGCAGAATCTCCATCTTTATCTGCAAGTCATCTCGCGCAGAAATCAAAGAATTTCCCTTGGATTCATGTCAAGCAGTGGAAACGTCTTCGTGTGAGATGCAGATTTTTTGGATCGGAGCTTTGCCAACTACAAACGACTTGTGGAGTAACCGAGAAACTCCGGATCCCCTGAGCTGCAGATGTGTACGTATTGGATAATGAGGAATGGGTGAGGAAGAGCGCAGCACAACACCGCTAGTAGATCTATTCTTGGCTGCAGTAATTCCTGTTTTTAGACAGACATGCAGCCATTGAGGGACTCTGATAAAAACATCCCGCTTTCTTACCGCTTCCTTACTATCCATAAATCTTTGAAAAGACACAAGTAAGCTTCTTCTCAGACAGTTTAGATGTCACTCTCTATCAAGCTAATCTTGATGGAAATGGGAAAGTGTCGCAGTATGAATGAATTACTAAATAAAATCCTGGCTTTAATTTACTCCGCGATGAACATTATCCCCTTGAACAGAAGGTTGCCAGTATTTTTGGAATGGTTATTTCCTGTTTGTTGGAGTGAAGTCTTCTGCTAAGACACTTAATTCCTCAGTGTGGGTCAAGGCCATGGCCTGAGCTGGACATTCTCCCTGTTGGCGACCTGCTGGGATGGCTTGTGGCGGCATCATCTGCTGCACCTCAATTACTACCCAGCATCAAAAAGAAAACACCAGGACAGCTGCAGGCCCATCCATCCACAACAAACACCCACACATCCTCACACAAACACACACACACACACACAATCGTGCACAGGCTCACGCACAAATAGCACACTCCCACACATGTCTATTAGACTAATCTTTGACCAGAGAGCGGGATTCATTAGCAAGACCAATGGTGTGCTCCCAACTAATGCTGATTTCCATGTCTCTTTGATGCAGCTCCTCTGTTATTCTTTCTGACACTTCGGCCCCCTAATTGTCACTCCTCAGGTAGCAAGAATGATATTACAGTGACAAACACTACATTTTCCTCTGTCTATCAGCCAGATGAGATAATAGAGAATAATGTGCAGCTGCCTTTGGACATTATTGATTTTTGCATTAATGCTAATAAATGAGATTAAAAGTTGAAACGAGAGGCACATCAACTCCGGGGTGATATAATTGCCTGATCCTTAGGGGGTGCCAGACCATCTCCAAGCAGGAGACCATTGTAATCGCCAACAGCATGCTCAATTGAGAACAATATAGGGATGCCTATAGAAGTGATTTGTACACAGCCAAGCTGAATGAAAAATCAATAGTAATTAGGGCAGTGTCGCCTTTCTCACCTGGTCAGTATTGACAGAAATATTAGAGACCTTAGAGAAAGCAGGCATGGATGCGATGTCAGACGATACAAGTGCAAAGTACAACTCCCTTCTTAATCTGGAGGAGTTCTTGTCGACTCTGTGGAGATTTAGAGAAAACCTAAAGTTATTAACAGTAGTCTCATGAAGGCGACATATGGAACTGGGAACAGGCAGGTAGAGAAAGTCTTATTCACCGGCATAGTCTGGAAGGCTTTTGTAAATGAGCCCCGAGCCCCTTGTGGTCCCCGCTCTGGTGCTGTCGCCGAGCCAGAGCTGATGTTTTCCGGAAGTGGATTTTCTCCCCTTCTCAGTCCTGCTGGGTTTCCCCAACAGAGAGATGTTGAATCTTTTTAAACTCGCCCTGCAGTAACTCCACGCGCACTGCAGGAACTGAGTGACAGTGTAAATACACTCCATTATGGACGTTGAGGGAAATACACTTCCCTCACTAGATCAGGGGTTGCCAAACTTTTTCAATTTGGGACCCATCACAAGAATTGTTATTTTGTTGTTCGGTTAAGGGCCAAAAAATAAGCACTGAAGCACTCATTAACAGTTAATGTCCAATTAAATTTACAAATTATACTGAGTTGCAGGAAGTAATCAGCAACTTTTTCAATAATTGTTGATTGTCTGTTTTTGCGACTCTCTAATGTCAACTGATGCTATACAATTCAACCTTTTGTAGGCAGTTTATGAAAACTTTTACATAAGCTGTTCTAAACACCAGTCATGTAGGACTGAAAAAAATCCTCTGCAGCACAGGATCCAATGAGTTTGCAGCAGCAGCTTGTTTGGAGTGAGAGCAGTGATGGCCACAGACATAAAAAAACCTAAGCAAAACCAAACCCAGAAATAAATAAATAATTTAGTTAATTAAAAAAAACGAGGCAAGTGCACTGAAAAGGAAAGCAATCACCTCCGAGCCAAAACTGAAGTGAGCATCGCCATTGTCTTCCAAAGATCAAAAACACTCCAAGATGAGAAGGGATGATGTGATGCACATGTGGCTCCTTCTGTTTTAGATGGGAGAGGTTCGCCAACGTTTTTCAGCTGCAGTCTACATCAAGCATCTTTATTGTTATGTTGTTGGGGCATGCAACACTGAGTGCAAAACATCAAGCCAATGACCACTTACAGCCAGGCTGCCAAAATCAGGAAATACGCAGCTCTTGTGGATTATCACTCTGACTTTGCTTGTCAGTGGCTGGAGTGTTATGATCTGCTCCTCTGATTCAAGACAGACCGGCCATGCAGCTGCTAGCAAGTGAGTTATGCCCAATCTTCATTGAAAGCCACTACTAACACTGACTTGTTTTTTCTTGAGTTCAATCAGTTCACTTGAACCGTGTGTAGCAGTTATATTACAAGGTCTGTCTCTTGTGTCACATTTAATTAGCTAATATACAGGCAATAGTGCTAGCCAGCCGGGACACACACTTCAGTAGACTGAGCCTGGCAAGAAAATTGAAATGTAACCTTGATAAAAGGTAACTGGAAGAGGTTTTGTTAAGCCAATCTACCATACGAGTTAGTGAATTATAACTGATGATATAAACCCAGAGCCCAAATTCCAAAAGATTTCCATGTGATGGGTAGTTTCACTAGTAAGGGGTCACAACCCGGGATGATGTATATTATATACTATAGCATAGCTACCTAAAAGAAGTTAAAATAATTTGCTGGAATTCTGAGGTAAGAAACAAGGCCCAAATGAATGCTTCTTTATTGCAATCCAATTTTCCAATATACTCATGAAGAAAACATCAGTTGCTCTCCACAGTCTCCTCAATATTTATTATTTTTTTCTGGGATCAAATTCAACAAAGTTTCGTTTCAGGCTCATTTGCTAATGTACCAAAACTATTTTCTTGCATGCCAAAATCTGTTCTCGTTTTGCTTAATATCATGGAAACATCTTGTCTGCCGCCGCTCGCCTACCCGCCCTTCCACTTCCTATTTTGTGATGTCACATCTCGCCGGGATGAGTCACAAAAGTAATCCAAGACTGACTACATGCACAAGACTGCTTGACACCTCATTCTTCTCCATCTCCTGTGTTGAAGCAAACTAATTATAATGCAATGCTCAAATCCAAGGCGGGCTCCAGGTGATAAACTGCGAGATTTTGTCGTCATGGAATCTTTGTCTCAGTATGCGTAGCTCCTTTGATTTCCACAGCATGAGAGGAATGCATTTATTCCATTGATGTCCAATTGATGTCAATACAAAGGTGCATCTTTCATCCAAATTCATCTGCCTTTTTATTAATTTTCTTTAATCCTTTCTGAGAGACTCATTTACACTTTGAGAATATCATTCATGTTGGTGCATGTCTGTGCGAGTGGGAGTGGGCGAATGAGTCCATCTGCTGTGTGTATGGGTGCGTCCTCTGTCTCTTTTCATTTCAGATTGGCATCCTTTGTGGTGCCCGAGTCTGAATTCTTCCCTTCTTTCCTCCGAAGGTTGTCATCCGTGGTGACCGAGATGGCGCTGATGTCCCCTGCACCAGGCTTTGGTCATATGGTGACCTGACAGAACTGGTGTTCAAGTCCGCTTGTCAGATCCACATGCTTCACCCACGCATTCTTATTGTGTTTATTTTGTGCATTTTGTTTCTGTTCCACATTGTTTTCGTTTGTTTGCCCACTTTCGGCACCCATTGTACCCTGACCGCCCTGGGGGTTCCTTGTTCCCACTGATGCTCTAACGTTGGGAGCGCTGCTTTCATTTGTTTCATAATGTGAAATAACTGAATTGTATAGACAGCTAAATTGGATCTGATGAAGAGCAGAACCGGTTTTCCGGGTTCAGCACCTGCCCAAAGTGCGGGTTTGGATGTGTGTGCACCTTTCTACCTTTCATGTATAATGTGAAATAATGAAGTAATGTGAATTGTGAAGCCATTTGAGGCTGTACTTGTGATTAAAGGCAACACAAATAAACATGACATGACTATACAGTCCCTTTAAGCTACTTTCATTACATCGGTCAAGGCAATTGCCTGTGCTCAGAGCCTACTTTGCTGTATACAAAAAAAAGTTTGTTTTCTGACTGATGGCTAATGCCATTGCTCAAGGAAGACTTCTCTCTAAAGAGCTGCCCAGGTTGGTATTAGCCTTGGCAGTCATATTCTTAAACTTGAAGGTTCATAAGACATGCAGACAAACTGGCCTAGTCTTGGCATTGAACCACAGCAGAGAAAACGGGGAGCACAGAGTCCCTCTAACCCTTTGCTAAAGAGGGATCATTCATGGTGCGGGATTTCTGTCTTGTAGAATCTCCCACACCTCAGACCGACCAGCGTGGAGGTGCATGTCAAGTTTGAGTTTCTGACTTTAGAAGATGGAGCTCTTGAAGCTGAAGCCAAGGAGCTCGATTACACCCTGGACCCTAATCATCTGAAAATGATCATCTTCATTTCACACCACAACATAATTCTGAACTTAATAATAATTTTGATGCATAATTAATACTTAATTATGCACAGCTGCACTTTGGTGCAACATTACAGTTCATCCATTACGTGTCATTCACTTAAGTTTTTTTCCTACCACAAAAATCAATGAACCAGATTTATTCCCTGAAATTCTGGCAAGTCCACATACACACTCAAGTGTTGAGATAATGACTGATATTGTCATATGCCAGCGCAGGCAACACACAGATTGCAATTAACAGCTCAAAAAACATGTTCTGGTGTATCTGACCCCTTTTAAAAATCAGTCATATGGTGTTAAATATGTGCAAACTGGTAAAGAGAAAATGGACATTTTTATCTACAACCGGGGATTATGTGGTTGGGTGTGTCAGTGTGTTTGTCTGTCTGTGTCTGTCTGTCCGTGGCTAATCTTACTAATTGCTGGGCCTATGACCCAAAACATTTTTTTGTGCACAGTCATTTATGATTATAGGAGGAAAAACCTCTTATGGATGAAGTGATTCAAAAACATTCTTACTATATCCACTCCCTCACTCCATTCATTGTCTAGCTCGCTCCACCATCACTGTTCTCTCTCTCTCTCTCTCTCTCTCTCTCTCTCTCTCTTCCCATTCTACTGGACCGATCAGCCTAATAGGATGTTTTTTGTTTATCTTATTGCGACTGTGTTGGCTCTGATTGCAGGTGAAAAAATTCAGAGCATTGTGACATTTTCTGGGTGAGTTTATCAAACACACTGCTGATGAAAAAAGTCAACAGAGCACAGAGCAGACACACGGGAGAACAACACTGTAAAAACTGTCAGAGGTTGATGTAATAAGAATTGAATTCTTGATATCAACAATTGACATTATAACTGGTGAGAATTGAATTGATGATACCAATAATTAACATTTTGACTAATGAGGTTTGAGTTGTACATATCATCAATTAGAATTGCAACTAGTCAAAATTACATTATGGATATGTCAACTTGGAATTATAACATTTCAAAACTGAATTATAGATATCTGTAACTGAGTTTGAATAGAAGTCAAAGGCAAAAGTTGACTAATTGTAATTAAGCCACAGATATCTACAATAACAATTTCAGCTAGTAAGAAATTAATTGTTGTTATCAATAATTAACATTTTGACTTGTGAAAAAATGAATTGTAGATATCTTTAATTAGAATTGCTACTAGTCAAAATTACATGATGGATATGTTGGCTTGGAATTCAAACTAGTCAAAAACAATCCACAATTGCTATTACTGCTACTGATTAAATGTTAAAGGAGCTTGCCATGATCTGCACACTGAGTACACTCATCTAGTTAGATTTTTTTTTTTTAACTGTTGTTTAATTTTTTTTTCTTTCTTACTGGAAGCACGTCAAACACCCCAATGTTCTTTGTGCACTTCCCCCATAGAGTATAATTAAACATCCAGAGATTATGTTAGTGCTTCCATGGGGAATGAGCACTGTAGCACTGGTAATATTTCATCAGAGAATCAACAAATTTGCCCACACAGAAACACAAATAGACACCCTGAGCATCATCGTCGAATGTGGGAATCTTCCTTGCGTCCTCTCACTTTCAAGTTGGCAGCAAAACAATGTATTAAAAAAAAAAAAAGAAAACAGTTATTTCATGGCAATGTGAATGAGGACTTTTGTTTACACTCTACCATCTAAACGTGTGTGTTTTCTTCTGCTGGATTTCCCAGTGGAGAATGTACTTTATGAATCATATTTAGGGCACATTTAAAATTGTCACACAGCTGCTACCATGTTGTGCACCATGCATTGATCTTGAATGTATATTTATAAGTGTATGCACTGTGTGTATCATGTCTTGCAGTGTATATAAGATTTGCATTGCCCCTCTGCCATTGTGTACCATGTTGCTATGCAAGTTGTATGTCTGACCAATGCCACCAAGAGAAATTCCTGAATATTTATTGTTTTTAACAAATAAAGTGATGCTTTGGTGTTTATTTTTTCTTGGGTTGAGTAAGAAGTGAGAAACAAGGACTGCAGCTCGCAGCACACGTCATATCTATACTAAATGCCCTGGAACTTTGCATAAAGCTGTTGAGAGAAGGTGGCTTCAATTTCATGGCTCTGACTGTGATGCAGCATTGTGGAAGGATGGTTCTTGTTTTTGGGCCAGGCAGAGGGAGTGAAGCTATTAGAAAGTATAGTTCAGATGGGCTCAGATGGTTATTAATGGAAAGAAGCAGGAACAGATCAGCCTTGGCAGATGAGTCACACAGCATCCCATCCCCAAAGGCCTCTGCTGGGCAGCGCTTTATTACCCAAGCCTTCCAGTGGTTGGGTGGGATCTAAAGAGCCACCGCAAGCTGTGCTTTTTGAGGCTTTGCTGTGTCTCGGATCTCTGAACCTGCTTCTCAGCTACTCGTTGGTGTTCAACTCGCCAACAGCTTGTTTGCACAAGAGGCGTTGTTATAAATAAACATGTTATGTCTGGTGGAGGTGGCTAGTGGAGATAGAAAGGAGATAGAGTGGGAAAAAGAACAGGAAAAAACAGAGGGATATAAATGTATGTGGCTGTCCAAGGAAATGTAAAAGAGGAGGAAGTATAAAAAGTTGGCCAAGTGTCTTTTGATTCATATGTGGAACTATTTTAGGGAAACCTTCACAGAAGATTTCCACTCTATTTTTGGATCTTGTCGAAAGTTATTAATATCCATTTTCCTTTAATACATCAGTTAATTCAGATGAATGTTTGAGTAATTCTGGGGAAACAACATTGTGCTGTTCAAGGACAAAAAGATCTGTCAACTTCTAGTCTCATGAGAAAATACTAACCATATACTTCAGGGACACTGTTGCCAGGCTCAGGCAGTTTCAAGGGTAAAACTGGAACATACATAGTAAGAATAGAATCAGATGAAAGTGAACGCAAGGACTCAAGAAACTTTTTTTTTTTTTGGAAGGTGAACCATGACTCAAAAGACAGGCATGTGTATGCTTAATCTGTCAACTGACTCAGAAAGATATTGTACTTTATTTGACGATCTAGAATACATCCTAGTTATTTAAAACCCCTACAGTATGTGTTGAACATTTAAGTCAGTATTTCCTTAATATAATATAATTTTCTAAGTACATTTTGCTAGCTTAGTATAATGAATTTAGAAAGACTGCTGCCGTGAAAATTGTTGAGTCAGAAACATTTTGGAGAATGGGGAGTGCAATAAATATCCAAGGCAGACATATGTAATTCAATCATATGAATCCCATAACATAAAATCAAACATAATTCAGAAACAGCATTCTGCGTAAACTCCATCTGGTTGATGGAGCTTTTTGCAGCAACCTGGTAAAAAGCAGCAGTTGGCATGAATGAATGGCAAAGTGAGATTGTGAGCTGCCGGATCATAAAGAATAACTCAGTGACTTGTTGGAATGTGATTGGTGATTCTGAGAGTCAGCTGATACCGACACTGATCAGCTGGTGTGCTGTTGGGCTGAGAGGCTGATAGACTTCATTGCTCTGCCTGAACACTTCATTTCTTCTCTGTGTTACTTGTGTTTATGTCGCGTGCCCTCGGGTATGATTTGGCATGAAATGTGCAGCACTGACATGCAGCACAAAGAAGGAGGTCTGCTCAAAGGCAATAGATTTACCACTGCAGCGAGTGAGACACATTCGGGAAAAATAACTCTTCTCCTTACAACTTGATTTTTTTTTCTCAGGCTTTTGGCTGAGCTCTAGTTGGACTGTATGCACTTTTTAGCTGTTTTTTCATTTCTTTATTTTTTATTCATTCACTATTTATTTTTATTCGGTTTTTAATTGTCTTTTGTTTCTCATTGTAACACCTTGTTTAGGTGTCTTTTTAAATCCAATGTGAAGCACTTTAAATTGCCTTGTGTTTTAAAGATACTATACAGATATTTTTTCCTTGCCTTGGCAAGACCAACCGCTTGTTGAAAATAAAGTCTTACAGGCACTACTACATTATGTTAGCTAATGTTTTTATAGCTAACATTACTGTTATGTAGATGTCACTTGCTAGTAGCTTGTAGTAGAACTGATGTGAGAAAGTCCACAACTGACACCATTGTTAGCTAAAGCTCAATATTACAGTGATGCGGTTTGCTAGCTCTCACCTCTTCTGATATCAAGTTGGATTGGTAAAATGAACCTCGGTAAAGTGTTGGATTTCTATCCAGGAGTAGCACAAATTCAGCGTGTCATGCTAACAAGCTAACAGTTGCTGTTACTCACTACTGTTTGTTGAGGCTAGTTGGGGATAACAGGTGCAGCTGAAGAGTCAATCCAAAGAGGGCAGGAGGAGTGAAAACTGAGGTGTGTTCTGATTGGATCACTCCACTTTTACATGTGAAAGTAGATTTTAATCCCCAGCAAAAACTGATTGTGATTTTGTTTGATTTTGATTCAGAAGAAATCAACTGATAGGCCTCTCTCTGCATAGTTTCTTAATGTTTTCTGCACCCAGTGATGACAGTAAAAGAATATCTTAATGAATAGTTACATAATGTTAGTTTGCCGTCTTTTTAGCATAAAAATGGAGGACAACACCTGCCTTAGAGCAGAACTTTAGGAGTGCTGTCACAGTAAGATTTATTTTCATTTCTCTGTGGGGGAAAAAGATTGCATATAAGGGTTAGTGAAGTGGCCTTGTAACTGGAACCCTGTCTGCTCAAATCTCAGATGGGCTGAGAAATTCAAAGGTGTCCTTGAGGAAGGCTTAGTTTCCAACCTCTGCTCAGTGGTAAACAATAGAAGACGGGGATGCACTTCAGAGTACATGCACACACACACACACAAAAACACAAATGTGTCTAAATACGCGCGGGTGCACAGCTTGCAGGTGTGTAACTGAATGAATGTAGAACAGGACACTGCTGAAAAAGAGCACACATGATTAGCAAACTCACTGAATAACTAAAGAAAAGTTAGCGTTCTGACCTCAAAGTCTATTTTACACCTCCTCATAAAATCTGCAGCTAAAGTCATTCATTCCTGAACAGTGACACCAACTTGCTATCGGGCCTAATGTTTCTTCTAGACATCCTGAGAAGAAAAGCTCCTACAGGACAACTCTACAGGTTTATTCAGCCTCACTGAACTGCATTTGACTCCTGGTATGGCGGTTCTTATTATCGGTCCAACAGTGGAGGTGTGAGAGCCTGGCTGGAGCTGCTATTGATTCGTTGAGCATAGCACTGCGCTGACACATCAGTTGGACCAATTAGCTTTTTCTGTCACTTCGCTGTCACTGCCTGGCTCTGCTTACTGTAACACAGAAGTTGGATGTTGTCTTGTAGTATGCACATCGCAGTCAGACACCAGAATAGACACTGTGGGATGCTGTATTGGCTGCTAAGGTAAGATGCCGCGTCACCAGATTATGTGGTATAAATGGTGTTGGTAGAATTGTATGTTTATATGTAAATTTGGTCACGAAATTGGTTGAAATCTGTTAATTGCTGACAAGAATATTAATAACATTGAAACTGGTCATTTAAAGGTGCACTAGCTAGCAAAATTTAAAATGAGAACGTTGAGACTCAACCCGACAAAAAAAGTGGAATAAGCATGTAAATGCAGCACTCCGGTCCAATGACGAGAACGATGTAGACTCAACCACCACATTACAAGCATATTCCATATTTAAGTTGAGCCTTCCCTTCAATTGACCCTCACCAGCAATTTTGCATCATGCCCCTTTAACTGCTTTTTCTATGGATTTCAAATGCAGAATTTTCCAAATGCAACTGAAAAATGTACGATTGCACTGCTGAGTTTACATTTACAACTCACAGCTTTGCAGTTTCCTCAGTTTACAGTTTCAGATAGTTAATAATCTGATCACATTTTCAAAGAACACTCACCAACTCCCTGTATCATTCAGTACATTACGCCATACATACTATTGAAAACACTGCCTCATGCTGGGACATCAAAGACAATAGCAATATTGAAAATCAGCTTAAAGGGAATATGCCTCCCCTATCATCAAGTAAAGCTCTTTTACTACATGATTAATATTGGGACATGTCTAGGTAATATTGTGCCCTGTATAGTCATAGTTCTGACCACTTTTCACCACAGCATTAGCATTCTGACGTGCCCTCAGTTGTGCTACAGTATGTATGTGAATGGTTATGAATGTTGTTTTGTTGGAGGTTTGTTGCATTGGGAATGCAACGTGTTTGCCACAGATGCCTGGGGAGCAGACAAGAGAAAACAAATAGCAACAACCTATTAATAAAACATGAGGTTGAACTAACCTGGGACCGGGGGTTTGAAGCATGATGATACTCAGTCGCAACAGGAGCTTCAGTGTAATTGTGTCGAGGTGATTTGGTTACGTTTGGGGTAAGGCGAAAGCTATACTCTGCCATGTGTACTATTAAAGAAAACACTGCCTGAGGGCAAGCGGGGGCTTCTTTCACACAATCTATCATTCTAAATATCAGTACACACACACACATACACACACACACACACACAGAGACACATCCATGTATGTGTGCACACGTGGACTCAAAGGCGTGCACATGCAGGCAGAACTAAACTTTCCTGTCTTGATGATACAAAGTCGATATTAAAATTTCAGTTGTTTGCCTCGTAGCTTCACTGCAGGATACTGGGCACATAACACATCCTCAAGGTCCAATTTGAATTACAAATCTGCTTGGAAGCCTTTTTGTATTATCCACGCATCTTAAAATATTTAACGATCATGGATGCTTCTTCAGCATATTACAGCGGTCTTACGCTCGATCATTTTAAAATCGCTGTTGTTAAGGGCAGAAATTATAACTGCGACACATACATAGTGAACAAGCCCCTCTCTGTCTAGCAAGAGAAGGTGCGATAGCCGAATCACTAAAATGGGATTTTTTTTTTGTAATATTCAACAGGTCATAACTTGTTGCAGCAAGAAATGTTGCTGCTATAATACAATACAGCAGTATAACATCATTTTTTATATCAGCTGACAAATTTCAACCGAAAACGTTTTAAAATACTACGTCTTTGTTCACTAATTCATTAACATATAGACACATGATACAAGGATAATGCACTAACTGGTCACAGTGCAGTGCACCCAGAAACTGTCAGCCATGCTGCACTCTGGGAACAAATCCATGGCTCAAGGTCTTACAAATCCATTTTGAACTATTGAACTCAGTGGGGACAAGTTAAAATCTGCCAGTGGAGATCCACAGGGACAAACTCACACAGGGAAATCAAAAACCATGGAAACACATCCACATGGGGCAATCAAACACCATGGAAACAAATCCATATGACGCCATGCGGATTCCAGCCGGGTTTAGAAGTTTGTGAGCAGGCAAGTTGAGATTCCTCCTGGGAACTGCCTGCTTAGTAGCGAGTTGGAGGAAAATACAATGGATTTCATCACCAACCCGCACACCATTTCTCCAGCCTATTCTAAGGTATATGACAGACAGCAGCGCATACCAGTGGTAAACAGACCCAGTTCAGACAGTCTCAATATCAATCCAAGGATAAACTGAGATATTATGTGACTCACTTCAATTGTGCGGTGAATGTTGATCATTGCGCTTGCCCAAATATCACATATCCCCGCAGAGAGTAATGGAAGGATAAAGAAAGACCAGCAGTAATTGGAAGCCACAAGCACAGGGGTAAACAAACAACTGCTGCAAGACAACAAGGAGCTGCGTAATGTGTGTGAGTGTGTGTGTGTGAGTGTGTGTGCATGTGTGTGTGTGTGTGTGTCTGTGTGTGTTAGTATTTCATTAATTAATGTTTAGGTGCTACTTCTATGTATACACTAGGGCTAAAATGATATATGATAAAAAAAGAAAATAATTATAATTTTAATAAAAAAAATGCTGCATTTTTTTTTCGCAGTTGTTGTGATTATGTGATGATTCACAATGTTAGTGCCAATGTTATTTTTTGCATCATAATTTTCATTTCCACTGTAAAAACTTTTAAAATGATGATGATTTGAGATTTGCTGGGGGGCTGTAAACAAATGTTTTCTTACCTCTGGAGAGTATGGTTTGGTTTTTTTTGTTTTTTTGACCATCTCTGTTGCACCACAGTACTTCATTTTATAATGGTATGCTGGCACATACATTTATCAACGAAACTGCAAATCCACATTGCATTTTCAATAACATTTTGATTAATTGTTCAGCCCTAGTCTATATCATGAAAATATTGCAATATTGTACAGCAGAATAAAAAAATACAAACGAGTGAAGATGTCCTCATTCACATTCCATACAATTTGGGTGGTTTGCATGTGTCAACGCTGCTAATCCAATTCTGCCTTTTAATTTATGGGCTTGTGGACTCCCACTCTCATTCTGAGATTATTGCAGGCTGGCTAATCCAGGCTGATGGTGTAGTGATGCAGCAGCGTGTTGGTGTCACAGTGTGCTGGAATGATGTGATATGTGATATGTGATATGTCGTGGCCTCTGCTTCAGTGCGTTGCCAAGACTGTGAGTGGGCTGAAAGCAGAAAATAGACGGGCATTTTTATGGGGAGATCAGATTGCTGATAATAGCGTCTCTCTCTACAGTTTATGAAGCCATTTCATGATGAGATTCAAAGGGGATATCAAAGAAGATATCGCTCATATTTCCCCTAATCCAGAGCAACAACGCTGACATGTATGGGGCAGATTTCGCGGGGTGTGAGGAAGCTGCGGAGGACAAGTCTGAGCACATTGTGTTGCGGTTTCAGAGGAGGGAGTTGGGGATGTGGAGCAGAAACAGAGTTCAGTGTCTGAGAAAGTGACTGATTTTCACAGTAGGGGGGCAGGCTGTCACAATAAAACAATATCTCTGACACATTTGTTCTGCAGCCCACCTAGCATGTATACATTGTACTGTACCTGTTACATAAAAGAAATGTTAATCCAAAATGTGTCACTGATGATGAATAGATTTGTCACTGGCATATGTGGGGATATTAGAGGATTAGTTAGAAATGTATTTGCAGCAATTTTAAACATAAAAGCTGCAATAACTGAAACTGCCAAAATGACTGGTTAAACTCAACTGACAAAATTATGGAATAAGCACACCATCTATCATTTATTATTAATAATTTATTGTTTATATATTTGTTTTGTGTATTTGTGACTATTGTTGCTTCATGTGAGGACTACAGCAAGACTAGGTCACTATATGGCAGCTAATGGGGATCCTAATGGAACAATAAACAACTAAACAATATCAGGGAACCATGCAGACACCACCGTTAAACTACATGCTTATTCCATACATTTGTCAGCTGAGTCTAAACAGTCATTTTTCCTCTTTCCAATTTTCTCTTTTCCTTTTTCCAATTGCAGTTTTGATTATTGCACCTTCAGCAACAGCTAAATAATGTTTTGTTAGCTATAGTAAAATTAACAGAAATACAATCTCCTCCTAGCCCTCTTGTTTTCTCCATGTTGGATGACCTTTATTCTTCCTTAACAATGTATCATTATGAAGTATGCTGGAACAGTTGACTAATCCATGAATACATATTCAAACAAAACCGTGACAGGATTATTATTATTATGTTTTTTAAATTCAGACCTATGTATGATGCCTTTGCCTAAGCGAGTGTCATAAAAGCCACAGGCCTTGCAATTTGAAAAGAATAGAGATTCAATTAGTACACAATGACTCTGGTTGTTAGGCAACACCAAGGACACACCATTCTTTTGCACTGTGGCATTCAGCCACCCCATAAAATAAAATGGCATTTAAAGTGCAAAATCACAGCCAAGGATGATTACAAACCTTTTGAAATGCTTGGATGAGTTGCAGCCCTCACCCACGCCCTGTTTTGGTTCATTCAGTCAATTGATGTTGTTAGATGTGACTTTTTATTTAATAGCATCACCTTTATGGTAATAAACACTGAGCTCTAGATGATGAGGCATACACATTGTGATGGCAGAAATTAATGTATTTTCTACTACAGTGTCTACGTGGCCTGCAGCACAGGTTGTGTCTGTGTGATGCCTCACAGAGACACAACACTGACTGGAGAAGGGAGAAAAGAGGAAAATTCAGGGGCATGTCTAAGGTGGACTGGCTCTTGGCAAGGTCAGGAGGCAAGGCGAGGTGGCATTTTATAGAAGCTGCCATTTTGCTAGTGGATGTTAGAATTATCATTAACACTACAATTGTTTTTGCTGATCAATAACAGTCGGCTTGGTAACCTGTCAGTTTCTTTGTGCTTTTTTTTACAACACAAATGCTCCCTGCGTTCCTCTTTTCTTTTGCTTGAAATATCATGCTGTACTGGATGCTAAGCACGCATGCAACTAATCTTTTTTTTGTTGTTACTTTTGAAAGGGCATGGAGCTTTAACTTTAATTTCCTGCCACTGCTAGCCCAGTGATCTGCATGTTGATGCATGTGTCTTTCTCCTGCCGGGGTATAGCCAAGAAATCCTAATTGCCCAACAGTTTTAACTAAAAGTTTTAAAGAAAGTTAACAGCAGACAGACAGCTGTCTGATTAATTATGTTAGCATTAGCCACACACCGGTTTTAATTATGGTCGTTTGTCTGGAATAGGAGCTATCACAGGAACCTTGAGCTTAGTCACATGTGAGGCTGTCTCTTCCTTGTGGCCACTCTCTTTTGCCCACTTCACACCTGTCTACTTTGACATTGACTGAGTCCCATTCAGAACTGAATAATGAGAATAATGTTGTCTAAATTCTTTTTGACTGCAAATGTGCAATTGTACTCACTGCTTTAGATGTGAGCTCCTTGAGAAGCGAGTGCTGCCCTTGTCTTTACTCAAAACAAACATCAAAGATCTAATGTTTAAATTTGCATTACAATAAGGGCTCACAAATCAAAAACTAAAAGTCTACATACAGTGCCAGCAATCAGTAGTGTGAAAATCAAAGTAAAGTCAATCGACTGTCAAATGCACAGGGAGAGTGCCTGGACTCTAAAATAGTCACAGTTAACTTTGTAATTTTGTAACTTTAGCCTGAAAGCAACTGCATGGCCCATCTGAATCTATGAATTTAAGTACATTATCTTATAGCGGGAGTAATTAGATGGACTGAGAGCTCATGAACAGGCGGTGCCTCTAGCTATTATGGTCTATCTGATGTTTTGTTAAAAGATGAAGAGCGAGCAGGTGGAGGAAGCCTGGTACTGGTTCCCTCTGGTCTGAAATGTCCCATGAGGAGATTATGATTCAGAAATAGAACTGAAACTGTCCATCATGGAGCTAGGATATCATTCAGAGATACCAAAGTATCCTGAGGATGAAGCATGAAGCATGTATAGAGGATGATCAATATCAGAAAATACCAGAAAAATGTAACTGTGAAAAGGGGCACACACAATCCTTAATGTTCCAAAAAGATTGAGCAGCAAAAGTCATTGTTTTGGCAGGATCTGTCAAAGATCAAACCCATCAGAAAGCCAGGTAAAAACACAAGCAGGAGTTTCTTTGTTGAGGATTTGAAGCCAGACAGGCTGCATTGATTGACCACAATGGGAGTAAAATATTTCTCTTTTCAGTTTTCACCCTAGATGAGTCACAGCAAGGAGTTCATGTGATTCACGAAAAGAAAAGGCTTGTGTTAAAAAAACAAACATTTGGCTTGGTCAACTTAATCTTGTATTGATGTTCTTTACTTTGGAGGTGGACTTCTACTGTTTTGAGAGCTGATGGAGACCTAGGATCCTGTCTGAATTATTGATAGCAGCACAGTGGGTTTCTTGTGTTTGTTAGGAGCCTAAAAGGCCACTGCATAGACTGTGCTTCTTGTACATGATGAGAATAGGATAAATTTGTCTTTGAGCCTGGAGTGAGAGATATTTTGACAGTCTATGGACTATCAAAGTTTGTATTTAAAACCACAAGCCGTCTGCGGCACCCTGGTTTGACAGCAGAAGGTAAAAGTCTTTACATTGTTAATCTGAGTTATAGGACCTTCCTGGCTCTATTTTGACTTCTCTTCTAAAGTTGTGAAGTCATATCTGTCTGTCAAAAATATAATTTCCATAAGCGTGTACAGAATATTCTTCAGGAACTTAGAAGTCAAGGCTAACTTACTGTGGTTCACTCCCATTCATCTTCAAAGAAATGTGAAAATAAACTGCCCAATGCAACTTGAAAGCCACATGTAGGTATAATTCCATCTTGTGGATACTTGAACAACATGGACTTTATCTAAAATCACTCTTTTAATGTATAAAAATCACTTAAAACATTAATACCAAATGTGTTCCACGTTCAGAGTTCAAAGAGGTTGTGTTTTCTTTTGTGGTACAACTTTCAACCAGTCTTTGAAATACACTATATTTGCCCTCCGAGCTGTCAATGACTACATCAACTTGCACACAAGGAACCAAATTATGGTGAGCAGGAAACCTGATTGCTCAAAACCCCCAGTTTACATGCACTAGGAATGATCAGGTTTGCCCCCCAATCCTGACGTTCTCCAGACTATTACTGCTGCTGACAGCGATGTTGTAGCCTGCAGAGACAGCCTGAGCTTATTCTCCTGAGCATTGTGGTGTTTATTATGGTGATTGTGTCACCTGCACATGCACCCATGCACCTATAAAGCCATTCAGAAACCGGAGTAAGGGCTGACATGACATGTTTCTCCAGCAGAAATCTACCTGTGTTGACCAGGTTTCCCTTAAGCCCTTCACCTGAATACAGAAACCTGGTTTCATGTTTACATGGTAAATCCACTTTCTTCCAGCCTCCCTCACATACATCTCAGTTGGTGATTTTCTGCATTTTCCTAGAATGATCCCATAGATGTGTTCCATCCTGCTGTTTTTTTTTATATGTAGAGAGCTATAACAATACCAGTAATGACAGTAATACAGCAAGATATTTCCCCATGAATGATTGTTGAATATTAGTGCAAAATGGTGAGTCCAGAAAGAACCCCTATGAAAACCTAACTTCTGGCATCTTTGGTCTTTTCCATCAAAGTTTGTTGTGATGTTTCCTCTCAACATAATTTATCTCCTGCCGTTCAGCCATTCTGAAGTTCATGAAGACACTACCAACATCCGTGGCTGATGTCTTGTCACCATCAATCTGACATCAGCTAGAATTAAAGCGTTCCTTAAGTCCTCCTTCACACATTTTATTCCCTTTCAAGTACCAACATCAGCCACGTCCCCACCTTTCCCATTCGGTGTGCTTTGATCTTGTCTCACCAAAGACCGACAGGGGATGAGCTCCATTCCCGGGGATGGACTTTATGTAAGATAGCCATTCACTACACACTCAAATCAAACACTGATGTTGAATTATATCAGCACCCAAATCCCCCCCAAAATGTATTTTGTTTGATATCAATAAGGAAAAGCAAGTATTTGATATCTTGTCTTAAAAAATGGTGCTGCTAGAGAAAACAAATTGTCTCAGATGGCAAGATTTGGCTAAGGTCTTTTCAGCCTCAGCACTTGATCCTGCTGCACTGCTTCCAGGTTGTGTCTCTTTAAGCTTTCATGCAATGCTTAGCTCCTGTGTTGTTTTTATTGTATTTTACATTATGTGAACGGCAAAATGTTTGTCTACTTATATGATACAGCTCTCCTTGTGAGGTATCCTTTAGTAAAGAAATTTTCGTCTCAACTGAACTGCATGGTAAACTAAAGGATAAACAAAAAATAAAATATAAAAAATGTGATTTAGTTAGCCCAGCCGGTTTGCTGTTTCATTGAAACAGCAGGGTTTCCACACTTCCTCCATCAGCCCACGCCATCCCTGCAGTGGAGCAGCCAGCGATGTTCCAGTCCTCCTCTCTCTCATTAGCTCAGGCACTGCATGGATAAACATTCAGTAAGGCATTGGTGACCGTACTATTACAAAGGCAGATAACACTACCAGGCAACAGCAGCACAGGGAAGACAAGGTGAGTGATGAGTAAAGATACATTTCAAATAGTTGCCTTCTCTCTTTCTCTATTGCTTTGTATCTCTATCTCCCTGAACGTTTTCCTTTTTCCTTTACCCTCTCACTGGTTTTGTAATGATAATTAAAAGGCATTGTTCGGATGATGTGCACGCTGGCATAAGGAAGTCATGCACAATATAAATGTATGTACTCATGCATACACACAAACACACACACACTCTCTCACTGTGTTGCTCACACATGCATACACAAGTCTCTCTAACATGCACACGTGTTAACGTGATCACAAAACAGACTCCCACATGCACATATGCCGCCTGATTTTTGACACTTGAGTGTACTTGTAACATATACAAAAAACTCAACAGACGCTTAATACAAATGCACATTTCAAGTCTCTCTGATAAGCTACACACACAAACCCGCACACAAGTGACTTATTTACTCTGGACAAAAAGAGGTAATCAAATCAGTTCTATACCACAGCTGGTGGCGTTAAACACATGAAAGGCCAAACTGTAGTTTAGTCGGGTAAAACTGAGCTTTCCAAGAGTCATCTATGAATCACATCAAACACTGAGATCCCAATTTCTAACTTCACTGTGGAGGACATTTAATTGTGCCTCCACTTGTATGCTTGAAGAGGAACTGACTATGTATTTGTTCTCTCTTTACTGTCTAGACTATGGCTTTCCTTTTTTCTTCTGTAATAACCATTTTGTTTATCACTAAACTTGATATGACTGGATCCTCAATCTTTCCTTTTATTTCAGTGCTCTCCTGGTCATAAAGACACTTTATTTGGATTGCCTGAAGTTTATCAGTTTAGTTACAGTGCAAGCTGAATCTGAGAGAAACCAGCTTCTTTTTGAATTGCAGTGGTACATTTTGGCTGTCCAAGGGGTAATCTGCTGTTACATTTATCATGTGAAACCATGTTACAGTGGAACCGCTGTCCTTGCCTTTGGCTTGCAACCTGGTTGGCAAGCATAATGACCAAAAGCTTCAGCAATGTACAAATATACAGATTGAGCATAATTGTTGGAATTCTCTTGCTGTTACATGGTAGTCTACCAAAAGCATGTATTTACCGGATTGGAGTTTGTGTCCAGTGAGCCTGACATGAACACTACTAGGTTTAGGTGTTTGATTCCCAACAGGGCCACCTGAAACAAAAATGTGTGCACTTCAGATAATGTAAGTTATTATGGATAAAGCTGTCCACCAAATGGCAAATGCCCACCATGGTGACTCAAAGCAGAGAGTTCCAATGTGGCAGAAGACCAAAGGTTGCAAGAACTTTTGTTTTTCTTATGTACCCTGTTTACTTTTCATGCTGTTAAAGCAGTAGTTGTCCTCAGAAAAACGCAAGACACCACATTTTCTTAAACACATGCATTTCTCCTGCCAGTGTGACCCATCACGATCCGGTCCATTGAACCGATTCCAAGGTGAGGCTGTGTGTTGGTGGAAGTGAAATCAAGGCTACTCATCATTAATTAAAAGCAAGTCGATGAAATAGTCATGGTGGTAGTGGTGGGGGGTTGCCATTACGTGTCCCTCTCAGCAGGTTTGAGCTGAGCCTCTCTTGACACTCTCCTGTCTGGATTGTAACAGCGCTACAGGAGAGCCTGTCCGAAGGCCCTGGCTGAACTGCTATAAGACGTTTCTACACACAGAAAAACCTTCAAGCAATCACTTTTATGGCTAGGCACCAAGGGAGTGTCATGGTTTTATGCCTGTGCTGAGAAATTAGTAACAAAGACACACTAAGAAAAAATGGTTCCACCTGAAACCTGTAAGGGTCTTTAAGAGTGATGCCATAGAAGAATCTTTTTAAGATCCTTAAAGAACATTTGAAGAGATGGTTCAAACAACCATTAAAGGATATATTAATAACAATGTGAAAATGGTTCTTTAAAGAACTCTTCAAAGTTATTAAAATCTTGTTGGGATCATTTTCTAAATAATTCAATTAATAAATAACTCATTGCAAAACATTTAGTTAGACCTACCCTTGCCTTTGAAGTACATTTTGGTGCAGTATCACTGTGCCTTTAAAAGACATTTAAATACAATATGAACTGTATGATTTAAGTACATTTCAGTACAATATCTCTGTACCCTTGAAATACATTTAAATACAATATGATTTATTTCTTTAGGTACATTTCAATAAAGCATCAATGCCCTTGAAGTACATTCAAAAACATAATGTACCACTGAGGTACCTTTAATACATTACCACTGTGTCTCAGAAATACAAATTGGCACATTAAGTGGCTGGAGAGTAAAAATGGATCCAATTATTGTGGGAAGGAACTGCATAGCCAAAACCAAACGTACTGAAGGTGTTGTACAGTCTTTGATCTGCTATATGCACAGGTGTGCTACATTTAACTTTTTTGTCCTTAAATACAAAATTATCAAGAAAATACACGGTCCTCTTAAGGTTTCCAGGATATCGGTGATTGTACACATGGTGTAAAGAGAAGACCAGCTCCAAGGTGAGGGAGACATCCAAATCTGTATCATCAATGAACATGTTATATGTGTCTACACATTTTCACATTTACTCCATTGCATGTCAATAGATTTCCACCGGGGCACTCTATCAGTATGATGGTTGGTGCGGGACACACCAGTTCCTAGCAAATGATATATTTCACCCAAGTAAATGATGCTGTCATTTGACAAAGAGTCATTATAGCTTATGCTGCAAAGTGTCTAATGTGACTAGTGGAAAATCTGTGGAAATAGAGCATCATCAAGGGCTATTATCCAACAATGTGAGTACTTGTCGAGCTAGAACAGACACCAAGCCAAAAGCATGGAATTGCTTTGCCAGTCAAAAGCATCGATTTGCGTAAGCCAAGTCAAACAACACAAAAGTTGGCAAAGGGATGTTATCAAAAAAAGGGTATCTTAACACAACATAATATAGCATTTTTATAAGTTGTGACTTTATTTTGCACAGTCCTCCCCTGTTGGTGCCCTGCTATCTTGGTGCATGCTGGGGGAATACAAGTAGAGGGAGAAGGGTGTTTGTACATTTTGGCCTGAGAGTGGTACTAGAGGAAAGGTCATGAGGTCACCAAAACTGACAGGGTTCATCCTCTGGGGAGCCTGTGTGTGCTCACCAAATTTCATGGCAATCCTCTACAGATGGACAGATCAACTCTGCCATCCTGAGGCCCTCACTGCCAATGGGCAAAAAAATGTGATGCCAGAGAAGGACTTGAAATTTATATATGAAATTTATATTTATATAAATTTATATTTATATATGAAATTTATAATCTATGTTGTATCAGTATACAACATAGATTGTCCAAGACAAATTTATATCAGTGTGTGTAGTAATATTAGTGCATAGGTTCTACTAATATTGGTGTTCTTCAACATAGTCCCAATGAAAGGAGTGGTCTGAGAGCATGGAGAAGCAGTAAAAATACACAAAATATAGTGAATTCTGTTGCAGATACTAAAAACTGTTTTTGTTTGTTTGTTATAATTCCAAACAATCTCTTAAAGAAAGGGACCAAATGTGTATGCCCCTGATGTTGCTGAGTCCAAATCCTCTTAGAATTTATCCCTTGTTGTTTGTAGATGGGATAGCTCCTACCAACTAATGAGCTAGCCAGTTCACTGGGGACTCAAACAGCGTGACACAAGAAAATGACTGGCAGGGAGGCGCTTGCTGCAACTAAGGAGAAGCAGGGAATGGACAGCTCAATAAACAAATGGGATCTGCTGTGTTTTCGGCACAGCAAAGGGAGTCCCCACTTGCTATTGCAGTCTAGTCCTTCCTTGTTCCCCCAGACAAGTTTGAGTGTGACCCCACAGCAGGATGGAAGATGCTGGGAGACTATGGCCTGGCACATATGGTTTGTGGCTTCCTGTGTTACAACATGAAACCATAAGACCAACAGCAGGGGAACTTTCAGAGAAGTAGGTCACTGCAGGATGCCAATTTAACCATGGGCAACACCCCTGAGTGAGGGTGTTGATTCAGGACGTGTGTTGTTTTGTGAGCAACAGGTAGACAGTCAGCCTTTCTGCTGCAAATGGAAAAACTACAAATTCTTGTCTTGATTGATGGATTCTATTTCAGATTTAATCTTTGCTTCAAAACGACAGGATAATTTTATCCATGATGCTGTTTGACAGAACGATTAACTTTTCATAAACTTTTACCTTCCGCAAGAGTTACAGTGACAAGTTGCCATGACAGGTCACCATTCACAAGCAGCTTACAGCGGGAAAGTGTTACGCTGTGAATTAGCCGCCTCAAAGAGACACAAAGCTTCACTCGTAAAAGAGAAATGTGACTGCTGCAATAACAGGAATGACGCGGTGAAAAACGCCCGTTGTCAGGGTGAAAACCTCCTATCTCCAAACTGTCAGCTTTTCAGGAACTAAGAAAAACAGCCTTATTTTTAGCCTGACAGCCATGCATTTTATTTAGTTTTGAGAGGTTTTCATCGAAGCCCAAGTGTCATAAAACTTTCTGAACCCACAGCAACCACACTTCAGTTAAAAACTTGCAAACTTGTAAACTTGTAATTACAGCGGGACTCATTAAACTGATCGAATAGCAACTAATAAAGAAGGCCAGCCATTGTTCTGCATTGATTTTTTTTTTTTGCTTTCACTTGATGATTGTAACACCGTCCCCACAGAGGCAGGTAGATCTATATGTTGGTTCATGTCTGTCACCGCCTCAGCAGCTCCCATCGGTTTCTCATAGTGAGTTATTGAATGTGATGTGCGAGGCTTTTATTAAGGCGCCTGTGTGTTTGGGGAGATCCCGTCTCAATTGACCTGCGGTAAGTTGAAGTTATTAAAATGGTCGCTGCTCTCTTCTCTCTCACCGAGCTCATCCCTTCGTTCGCCTCCCTCCCTCTGAGCAGCACACCCACTTGATCACTTTCTTTCTGGCTTGACAGCTCCATCCCACTCACTCTTATTCTTCATTATTACTCTTTCCCTTTTCTATCTAAGTCTCTTCCTCTCAGCCTTTCTCTCCTTCAACCCCCCTCCTCCCCCAACTCCCACACATGCACATGCACACACACACATGCAAACACACACACACACACACCATCCCTTGGGTTCTCTCCAACTCTCTATAACTCGACATCAACTCTTTTCCCATCTTCTGTCCTGACAATTTACCTGTCCTTTGTTGCTTGAACTTGTCACTGCCGCGTAACTAGGGATAGTTTCTCTGGTCCTTTGATGGTAGAAGTGAACACTTGTCATATTACTTGACAGAGTGGCTCTCTCCGGCTCAAAAGTGTCTATATGTTTGCTTGTCTTTGTGCCGCTCCCCATGGTGTCCCCAGCCCAACCCGAACAAAGCCCGTACCTGCACAGCATACACAAGCAGCAACAGCCTGCAGAGCCTCTCCCCGCCAGATTTGAGTGTAATCCCTCTTTTCATATAATCATTATTTCTGATTTCTGATCTCATTATTTCAGCACATCATGACCGGCCTGACGAAGCAACGATTTCTCGTTACGCTTCGCCGAAAAGATTAAAATCTCCGAGGCTTAGTAAATCATTTGGAGAGACGTGACTCAAGCAAATCAGACCAGCTTTGTCAAAAATAAAAGATGACAGAAAAACAACTTTAATGAGGTTTCAACCTTTCAGGAAAAGTTCATGATAAAAAAACTCTAAGAGAGTCCAGTGAAAGAGAGTAACACTGTAGTCAATCAGGGGCGATACAGGTTACATAGCTCCAAACCAAATTGGCACACTAAGTGGCTGGAGAGCTGAAAATGGATCCAATTATTGTGGGAAGGAATTGCATAGCCAAAAACCAAACACATTTCTTCATGTGTAAGTGGATATGTAATAGGAAACAGGCTGTACTACCTTTTTAGAGACTGGGAAGAATAAGATTACACTCACAGGGCTCATTGTTCTGCTTAAGAGTGAGCTCTAGTGGCAACATGTTGAATAACAAATGACAGCACTGATGTACCAGGCTGTGCAGAGCCAACTTCTTGTGTTAATAGCAAAGACAGTTTGATTTACTTTTACATCCTAAGTCATCACAAGATATTACACTTTTGCACTTTTGAAGATTTCCTGATTAGCTTGGTTTAGTGATGAGAGCATAGACACCAAAATCATCAGTGGGCCACCTGTAGATTGTTTGATGATCATGTCGTGCACAATGTACATAGACTAGGCCTTTTCAGATTAACTTTTTATTTGTAAAAAAGATCTCGGTGGTTTTTGTCTATTCATCAACTTTAAAATCATCTGCTTATCAAAGCTTCAGGACAATCTCCCCTTCCAAAAACTTGATATATTCCTTTAATAACAGTCTCAAGTTTAAGCACCATCCTAGTATAAACGCGATGGTTGTTTTTGGTGTCAAAAACTAATATGGCTGCTCACATAAAAGCCTGTTCGCCGTCTTCCTTCGGTGCCAAAACAAACATTTCATCCTTTGACTGGGGAAAACATAAAAATGTCCAGCAATGGCGAGCCACTGATCAGAAATGACTTGCGAAGGGATTCTGGTCAAGGAAATGGTGCTTTAATGGCTCTCACAAAGTACTCAGGAGATCGCAATCTTCCCAAGCAAAACAATAATCTACAGCGTGGTAGCCTGGAGATTGCAGCTAATGAGGAGAGATAGGGAGATAAATTCTTGACTTGCATTACAGTCACAGCTGAAAGCCCTTTTTACTGTGTTCAATTAGAAAAGACTTGGATGTGGATTCAATAACTAAGACTGACATAAATGATGATGTGAATTCATTGTTATTGCTTCTTGCTTGAAAGGCTTTGTGGCTTCAGTATGAGTTTTGACGAGCATCGGTAAACCCAGAATTGAACTGATTGGAAGTGTGGGAGATACATCTGGTGTTAGCTTAGCCATGACAACAACCTATTTATTTCAAGATTAAGCTCAGCTTCTCCATAAATGTTGCATCCAGGGGCGTGGAGGCAGGAAGAAATAAGTAAACAATGATTTAGCTGTGAGGTTTTAGGCCTTTATTTGCATTTTTGCAAGAACCTCACAAGACAATACAAATGGTACATGGGTCACAATGCAATTTGCATCATGATGCATTGCAATACTCCACAGATTTGACTGAAAATGTATAAATTTAGCTTCAGTACATTCTATTGCACACTGCAACCCCTGGGTAGATTAATAAGATATTACACAATAAATCTGGTGACAAATTGACAATTTAATTCAAAATCCCCATTCCAGTTTATTGAAATAGAATGAGCACAATGTTCTTATTATCGCAGTACACTAATACGCAGATATGAACCATAAAGAACCATATGAAAATGATAATACATTACACAAACATGATATAGCAATATGGATAATATACATATAAAAATACATTAATAGTGGAATAGTGTGGGTTTCAAAACATGTAAATGGCGATATGACTGGAGGAAAATAATATCGCGATACTCAGCTGTACCGATTTTTGGCGCAGCTATAATTAGAACGGGCGCTTATTTGAAGTTCGCCACACAGGACATTGACTTTGGCTCGGTGTTGCCCCTTGGCTGCGAGAACGAGGCTCTCTCCCCTCCCCTCTGGTAATCCGGGCAGAAAGCAATTCAGCAATAGATCTCTCACCTATTTGATGCTGTGAGAACCTTGATTAGAAAGCTAAGCTATTCTATCACACCGCCACATGTTCGGCTCAATCGGCGGTCCTTCTCCGCTTCTCTCCCCCTCGTGCGAATCGCTCTAGACACACACACATCTCTCTCTCTCTCTCTCTCTGTTTGCTGCCACTGCAATCCCTGTTTATTATTCATGTTTATCATCACACCATGTCTGCTGTTTGCTACCAGTTTCATGGATGGACTGGCAGCAATTTAGAGTTGCCACATGAAACCCAGCTTTACCGTCAACACTGAAATGAATCCCACTTAGTTCAACACAGCCAGCCACATTGATGCGGGCACACATACACACACACACACACACACACCATTCCAAACACTACTGCAGCCACCCACACACAACAAACATTCTCACACACACACACACAAAAAACATGTCAGGGGGATCAGTTCTGGAAATGATTCCTCCTGCCTGTCTTCAGATCGCCATTCAAGTTCACTTTTTTTTTTTTAACACCAGAGATTTTGGCTTCTCTGAACCGGCTATCACTCTCCACACTGAGGCAAGCAGACATGAGAGTAATACTGCAGTAATCTCAAATCTATTGGGAGGATAGTTACCTCGGAGCAGCCATCATGTTTATTAAAAACATACTGTGGATCTAATCCTCTTGACTGAGCTCTTCTACTGCACACAGAGAAATTATTTAAAAAAAAAAAAAAAACACGAGCAGGTGTACAGCCTGTCGACTCAATATTCCAGACTCCGTATTTCTGAATCTCCAATGAGCCAAAGGTAAACATCAATTTTGTATTTTTATAGCCTCATAATGCTCGCTTGATCAACTTTTAGATTTGCTTCTTTGTCAACAGACTGAAAGGATTAAATACAGTGTCAGGCTAACAGTCGTACCTCTGTGTAACAAGTACTCAACAGCTCGGCGTGTGTCTGTTGTCTTCTTTTATTACTGTATCAGTGGGATGGAGCAGGGCACACAGTTTTGAGACAGTCAAGGTCCTGAAACCAAACAAGAGAAAAACCACCAAGACCCCAAAATACAGAAGTGGAGATGCATTTCAGTCTGACGAGCACAGGTCTTGAGTCGCGTCACTAACAGGATATGAAAGCTGAATGTGAGATTTTGCCTTGATAATTGTAACCACCAGACTATTTTGAGTAACCAAGGTTTAATAAATTCGATTACTCATTATCCACCGTCAAGTCAAACTTTTTCTCGGATGACACACCAAGTTCCTGTGGTCAGCACGGTGTCAGACTGGAGCTTTGACAGGGCGTGTTTGCTCACACTTGTTGCAAACTGTGACATTTCGAGATGCGATCGCTTCATCAGGAACCGGCAACAGACTCATTTCCACTGAAAGAGAAACGGGCAGAGCGTCGTGATCTCCGGCCCTCCTGCCTATGGATAAACTTGTAGCCTCGGGATCACACCTCCGCCCGGATCCATCAAAAATATAATGCGTTCTGGCTTGGCTCTCCCCACCACTATCACCATCATCATCATCATTACCATCATCATTATCATCAGAGAAGATATGAGAGCAATCACAGCGTTACACGGTTCAAAAAATAGGGCTGTCAAAAATATGGCTATAGCTATGGCTGTAGCCGGCGCTTGACCAATTGCTCCTCAGCCCGTGAGCTCAAAATAACCAGACGAAATGGGTTGACCCTGTATGCATGTGTCATTTTATGATGATGCACCTCTCACTATCTCACTTACAATGGGAAGCACAATATCCCACACACGGTCTGTCCATGGTTATTTCATATGGAGAGATAAAAGCTAAACCCAGTCACTGGAAAGACTTTGTACGCAGGCGGTATAAATCTCAAAGAAAAACAATGTAAAAGCAGAGCATGGTCACTCACTACAAGGATGTTTTCACAGTGTGTTGATGTCCAATGCCTAAAGCAAAAAGCACATCCATAAAGTTCCCTGCAATTTCCCTGTTACAGGACAGCATGATAACACAACCATTAAAGGGACATTTCACCCAAAATACAAAATATTTCCCTCTTACCCTGAGTGCAATCTAGACATTTAGATATTTTCTGCTGAGTTGCTTGCATGTAAATTTTTGGTTTGAGCTCCAGGACCAAAAGTCCATCCAAGCCCCATTGTATTGGGTGACAGAGACGATCACAGCAAACTGGAAACCTCACCAAATCACGCAAGCTGTCTAGATGGATAGACTGCACTAGGGGTAAGCGTGAAATTAACTTTTTTGTATTTTTTTGGTGAACTGTTCCTTTAGTCGTCTTTACATAATCATAAAGAGGAATAATTTTCATCCGTCTCATATATTTATTTTTACCATGTCTTTGCGCCTTTGTCACTCAGCCATTACGCGCTACACACTGATGACATCACCGGGCCCGGAGCCCAAAAGATTGACATGTGTTTGCCATTCGCAGCACACTAACCAACCCGGTGAGAGCGCCCGTAATTCCTGTCAAGCGCAATCTTCACCCAGCTGTCTCCTAATTCTGAAGTCCCATCCACCCATCATGCTGTCTGCTTATCAGGCTGCCTCACTCCGTAGCTGCATCTCATACAGCCTCGCCGACTGCGAAGGCTCTCACTTCCCGTGGAGGAGTATTTCTATCCGTCCACTTTGCACCACTCCACTGACAGGAAACGAGATGGTGTCATCACGAGTGTGGTCAATGCCTATTTCACGCTGATGAGCTCAAGGACGAGCGCTGAGTGTTTCCCAGATGTTGAGCATGATATGTTTGAAAATTGAGTTACCAGTAAATAACATGAAAGAGAGAGAGAGAGATTTAATAATGCAGCCTTGAAGCTGATCAAACGTTTATCTTGTAGCTAAAGTGGTGCGTTTTTTTCCCCCTCATTCTGGTTCTTACCGATGAAAATATGTGCGCCACTCAAACTGCTGCCTCCCTATCAATCACAGAATCACACCCAAAGATAGACACACACACACACACACACACAAAGGTAGGTGTGAACAGGTTGGGATTAAGGTCTCTATCCACCCCCTTCATTCTCACACTCACAGGATTTCAACCATAATCCTGCAGGTCTTTGAGAAGATCTCAGTCAAAAAGACCCTGGTCTGGTCGTGTATTCAAGAAGTGGATATATTCCCACCTGAGTGCACTTATCTGCACATGAACACACCGACATGGATCCCGCATCAACACACAGGCTTACAGCAGGATGCACACACACACAGACCTGTCTTTGGTAAATCGTTTCCTGATGAGAATTCTGCTTCGTGAGTCAATATCTTTGAACTTGTTCCCTTTTAATGAATTCATAACGGACATACATGTGCAAACGTATTAGTCCGAGCATCCTATCTTCATTCCCCCTGCCAGGAACTTGGTCCCCCATTGGAGGGGTCCTGGCATCAAAAATGCATCGGCGAGATGAAAGTTTAAACAGCTGCGAGCTGTTGCACACCCCGCAGATCCGTCCACTGTGACACGGCGGCTCGACATTATCGTGAGCGAAATCATCCGCAATCGCATCAGGAGGCAGGGCGGCATTAACCCAACCTATTACCCTTTAATCTTTGTTTGCAATGATATAAACGCACCCTCACAGAGCCAGGTGACAGACCGGACAAGTTTTCGATGACCTGACACGACGAAAGCCGAAACTTTTCAAGCGCCGATCCACTTAATGCCACTGTTCATTGTGGAAGGATGTCTGCGCCGTGTTCTTCGACTCGAACCACTGACTCAATTAACGAGCGAAGGAAGCCACCCTTTTCCTAATGTCAGCCTAAAAACCCTTCCCCAGAAACCAATTACTGGCGAGTGAGTCCGCCTAATTCGTTGTGACATGTCTGGCTGCACAAAAACACAAGGAGACCGAGACAGAGTTGTGATGAGGGATCGGGGGTTCAGGCCACGCCGAGATGAATTGTCCTTTTTTTTTTTCTTTCCCCCCCCCCATTCCCATGTCTGTCACTTCGTGGTGACCTTAAGGTATAAGCCAACAGGGGCCGGTCTCTGACGCTGGTAGCTTTAGTATTCTGCAGTCAACCCAGTCATCCATCAGCTTTTTAAGGTCAGCTTCTATTCCCAGGCATTCTATTAAAAGACATCCAGGCACACACATGCATACGTACACAAAAACACATGCAATCACAAACACATTTGACGTGCACAGACAAGCACACTCATGTATGCACACACTCACTTGCTGAAATAATGCTGGAAAGAGAAAAAATGTAGCATGTATAGTGATACCATGGACTCAGCTGAATCAGACACAAATTGAATCTAAGCATCTCTAAAATACCCAGGCAGAGGTAAACAAATGAATGTTTACAAGTTGAATCAATGCCTAAAACTACCTTAACTCTAGTTTAAGTGTTTTTCTATGATGCTCATGGATACATACAATGCTTCTAATCTTATATTGACAATAATTAAGATGGCAGAGAATTTAGTGCAGAAAAAGGTGATTTCTTTACTGCTGTGGATAACATGCAGACAGCTGAGCAAAGAGATTAACACACATGGAGCACTTGTCAATCTTCAGTTTAATCAATTATTTTATTTACCTTCCATATTAGGTAAGAAGATTGGGTGAGGTTGTCATAGTTGTGAGTGGCAGGGGATTATATATAGCGTAC
Organism: Holocentrus rufus; assembly: GCA_900302615.1. Taxonomy (NCBI): domain Eukaryota; kingdom Metazoa; phylum Chordata; class Actinopteri; order Holocentriformes; family Holocentridae; genus Holocentrus; species Holocentrus rufus. The sequence goes on along the minus strand of OMLF01007614.1, from coordinate 17,355 downwards.
ATAGCATAACAGAGTTTAATTTTTCTTACTTTCTTTTTTTTTTTTTTTCCAGAATTATACAATTCAATTCAAGGAGTCCCAAAACAATACAGTAAAGTGCACTCAACACAAGGACATATTAAATACCGTTTAATTACAACTTAAATGCATTAAGAATAAATAAGTATGTCAAAAATAATACACTTTGAGTATATTAACGTTTAGTGGTAGTAAAAGTACACTTTGTATAATGAAATAAAGTGTAGTAAAATATACTATTTTTTTCACCTGGGTAGGTATGTGCTGTATTCAGTCAATTTTCGCAAATCCACAATTTCTGCAAAGCCATGGCTCAAGGTGAATAATGTTAGCTGAAGCAGCTGCAAGCATCTCTGTTCCTGGGCTGTTTGACCTGTATGAAATAGTGTGGGCAGAACATTTTTATTGCTGGCAAGTGGCCATGGTATAAGCAGGATAATACAGGTGTGCGTTGAAAGGTTATTAAAGCACTTTACTGGTTCTTTGCCTCCACATTTTAAATTAAAAACCCTTTAGATACCTTGTCCTGGATGATCCCTTGCATAAAGCATTTGCAGACGTCCATCATATGAACGGGTTATATCAAAGTCCACTGGTATAATGAAGCGTAGGCATGGCAATTGAAGTTAGTGACAGAAGCTAAATTATCAAAAAAGAGTCGTTCTCAATAAAACTGGATGACTTAACGTGTTGAGTGATATTTTTTTAACAATGATTAGGGACTGCTTTGAACAGCATCTTATGTCTTTTTGCATCAGCCTTTGTCTGGCAGTGTTGCTCTGAAGAATGACCTTAAACAAAGGCCATCATCTGGACTACAAAGGTTTCTGCTCGAGGCATTTCAGACATGCACAATTTAACAAGGACCTAATAAAAATTTTACAGTCTCTTAACTGGAGGCATTTAGATGTGCAGTAGATGCTCGACTGACAAGCGTAAGTAAAAACCTTACAGTTTATGGGAGTACCTGGTTTCTCATTGACATTCACATGGAGCCGACAGGGGAAGCCTCATGATGCTTTGTAGCAATCGGAGCACAGGGAGACCCACAGGATATGCAAATAAAATAAGGTGCCTTTCTTTTTAGTCCCATCACTCATGGCCCTCTGGTTCGGGCTCCATCCATCACTGTTGGCCTTGAGTAGACGCAGCAGGACTGGGGACTTGGTATGCTACCGCTTCAAGCTACTGCATGAAACAAAGAATGAATGAAAGCCTGTCTGCAGAGAGGGGTTTTCAAGCACATATGTTGAGGACGTGGTGATCTTGACTTATCAAAACATTTGGTTATATTTTATAATTATATAATCTACTGCAACATAGATGTGTCAGTGATAGAGCAGAAAAATTGCTTTGACAATAGTACATTGATGAAAAATTTCTTTGTGTGAAACAATATCAGCTCGTCTCATTAGGATCAAATCAACAAGTTTGGGGGTGTTTATGTCCAGATTAATATGAATATGCAAAGGCTGAAAGTGTGACACAACACTAGTGAGCTCCATTAGAGAGTCATCATTCTGTAATATTTAAGATGACTATTGAAATGACTAGTTTTACTAGAATTACTAGTTAACCTTTTAACTAATTTAACTATTTTGATCCCATAATCCAAATAATGTAACTTATTACATTTTATTACTTTTTAACATTTTTTTCAAATATTTTAAACCAGGCAATAAAGCTGAAATATCTTAAATGTTTACAGCACTTAGCACTGATTACCATCAATCCTCTAGTAAAAGTGCAGCATTAGGCTACATCAATTAAGATCATAATGCTTTTAAAGCACAACCAAAGATTTAGATTTTGCATTTGCCTGTCAGTTCTACTTGTAACGCCTATATTTCCAGCAGCACTTCAACGCAGCATTTGTCTAATGTTGTTGTCTAATGCTGCTAGTTCACCATTTCAAAGTGAAGGGTTAGTTTAGCTCTGTTCCAGGGCATCAGTTTCCATGGTAAGCCTGTCGTTAGCCTTTCAGGGACAATGTAAAATGCCATTGACAAAATTTTCACTGTCTAGACTTTAGTGACTGCCTTTAATATACTTGAGTTACTCAGTGAAGTAAAGACTGTCTTGGAGTCATGAAAGACTTTTCACAACTTGGTGTTGTGCTGAAATGTGCATTGTCTGGAAATATGCAAAAACAAGGCCTGTCTGCAGGGCAAAAATTTATAGACAACAGAATGAATGTTATATTCTACATATTTGGTTTTTGACTGAAAAAAAAAGAAGGAGAAGTGACTCGGATGTGACCCCTTAGTAACTTAGTAATTACTTTTTTCCCTCCATAACTGTGACGGGTTGTAATTTAGTTTTATTATTTAAATTCATTTCTTTTTTAAAATTACATAATGTTATTATATGTACTTGGCACACATTAGAGATAAACACAAAAATGCACATGCACACACACTCACACACACACACACACACACCAATTGTGAGAAAAGTTATCTTGTTATCTCTTAAGAAGAACACGCTCAGTCTCTGCCCAGCTATATTCGTATATAATGTTATGCATTGCTAATTGAGATCTATTGACTTATATCTGTGCTGAAATTGAAATGATCCAACATAACTTTTATTCCATTTAGTTCATTAAGTTAGAAACAGACACAAATTCATTGAGGACTGTAGAGAAGTTGGTGGAACCACAGTGGGAAGCGGCACGAGCAAACTTCTGATCTTTGACATCAGCAAAAGGCAAAAGATAGTGAGCGTTATCTGGCAAACCTGAAGATGTAATATATCTATTATAATTAATGCTTGTACACTTCACTTTCCATTCAAGCACATCATGATCATTTCCTCATTTTAAATTGGATACACCTTGTCATCCTTTGCTTACAGTAGTTAGTAAGATGGAGAATATAACATTTTCTTTGACTTTATGTTTGAACTTGCTGTATATTGTTTCCAGAACCAAAACTTGGTAACAGTCCCCTCAGATATAAAAGAAAACTAGATAGAAAGATAAATAAATTAATATAAATATCATGCAAAGGCTGCCAAAAAATGTCTCTGGGTATCTCATACAACAGCCATCGTTAGCACTTCGTGGCTCTAATTAGACTCACGAGGAGTTGATTCCTTGCGGTTGTTGTTTTCTAGGAAGCAGACAAGCATGAAAAAAAAGTGTAGAGGAGGAAAAAAGTTTCCTTTCACACCTTCCCACAGTGACAGGACATGCCGTGATTGGACTGATCAAATGGCTTGTTTCTGGTGCGAAACAAATGGATGAAAACCGTCTCTGCATAACTACCATGACAGTACATGTCATTGTGGTGTGATGTGCAATTTAGCATACTGATAGGATATGTGGTCTCGCAGCTAGAAATGTGTTTGTGTTAGTCATTCACTGATGATACGTTTGGGCCTCATGGGAATGCCGTTCCTGTTCCAGGCTCATAATGTGGTTTCTGCAAGCAATCGATTGTGTTACGGGCCCGTCCAATAGTCTAAATGGTGAGAGATGCTTTTGCACAGTAGATGAGGAAGAAGTAACATTGCATCCATATGCAATATGAATCACATATGACCTCAGCACCAGTGAGACTTCCCAACCAGAGCCTGTCTTCAAGATCAATCTGCCAGTGAGATGAGATAATCCCACTTGTTTCCAATGCACTTGTGTGATGAAACAAGGTAGAATAGGGCAGATTGGCCTGCTAGTACCAAGTTCCAATCCTACAAACAAGTTGGAAATAAGTGGGATTATATCATCCAATTGCTGATTTTTTTCACTTGTTTTCGAAAAAACAAGATTTTAAGAGATTTTAAGACTTGGTGTGAGGTGAGGATGACACTGTTTTCCAAGGCAATATACTGAAACAAACCAGAAAGCACTATGGGGGAAAACAGATGAGCATCTCGTCTTTCTCATCTTTTATGGTTTGGACTGTTATTGGAAAGCAGTGAAGTCACAGGACGAGAGATCGTATTATGTCATGGCGAGACAGAATGGAATATTACCCATCCAAATGTCACTGAAGAGGTCTGTTGTGTTCATTAGGGAGTTATGAATTTTAATTTGTAAATATACCTTCATAAGACTAATAAAAAAAAATCTTTCTTTTTGTGCAATAAAAACACAGGCCTCCATGGAATTATATCATGTTGTATTTGAAGGAGAAGGAGTACAGTATAGTGCACTAGCTGAGGATGATTGGGGCTCTCTGACACCTGTCAGGGTTGGCTGTCTGACTTTTGGCCTTGTCACAGCAATTCTCTGGTTTTAAATGAGCTCATTTGTGGCTACCTATCTACACGGGGGTGGACAGTCAAAAGGCCGTGACAGGGCGTCAGAACACACTGGTTTTCCTCAGCCTCAGCCTCACCCTTATGGAGAGACCGAGCCACATCTCTCCTCTATTTGTTCAGGCACCGCTCAGATTCATCTTTAAATGTTTGGCTGTCTTTTAAAGGCACAAAGCTCTTATTTAAATGCTGCATATATTAGTGTCGCTGTCTGAACATACCTTTGTGCTTAGTATGAATGCAAATCCAATAGATGAGAAATTTGCTGGGCAAATTCATAAAAGTTAATCTAAAGAATATGGAAATTAAGCTTAGATTAAATATCTGGGGAGCATTACTACTGATCTATGTACTATATGCATTTATCATCTGCTAACCATTGCACTGCAAAAATATCCATCTTACTGTAACAAGCCATTCAGCCTCAAATACATCTCAAAATCTTCCAGTGGGATGAGATAATCCCACTTGCTTCTAATGCAATTTCACTTGTTTCAGTAATTTTTCTTGGAACAAGTCTAAATATGTTGAAATAAGGCAGAATAAGCAGATCAGCCCACTAGAATGAAAAAAAAATGACACTTGATTCAAGAAAATTCTGGAAACAAGTTGATTCGCATTGGAAACCAGTGGGATTATCTCATCCCACTGGAAGCTTTGTTCACTTGTTTGACGATTTTAAGACTGAATACGAGACTAAATGACCTGTGAAGATGGATATTTTTTTGCAGTGTGGTCATGGATTGTTCATCCCGCGGTGATCAGTAGCCGCAACATGAGACTTTCAGTCGATACAGCGGCGTGTCGTGGTGGAGCTCTGACCCAGGCGAGGCTGTCTTGCCTCCCTCTCTGTGCTTCTGAGGTGTTTGATGTTCCAGCCCTGCCCCAGGCTCTGCCCCAAAGTCTAACTTCATGCAAATCACCTCATTACCATAACTGGCTAAACTCGGGACAAGGAGAGCCTAAAAGGAGAATCTCAGATACAAGCCTTTGCCGAGAGAGACGGATGCCTTTTGGTGTTTCTTTAGAACTACCTCTAAATTAGCTGACAGTTGAGGGGTTATAGGGTGAAAGCGTCGGTGCACATCAGCCTGGTGATCAAGTGAGGTGACTTACTACTAATTACTTCTGCATGGTAATGGCAAATGGTAGGATTTATTTCATTGTTATCCCAGCGCTGCCGTGGGATCTTTGATCCTACTTGCCTTGAGGATAGAGTGAGTGCTCATCTGCTGCCCTCTTGCTGCGCAGTGCACTGTTAGATCCTCAGTGGTAGCTAAAGAGGTATAACACCCTGGATTTATTTTTGTGAGGGGTTTGGTTCAAACCCTTCCTCTCAGGCTGGGAGTGATGCAGAAGCAGTACAGGAAGCAGGTCCAATGCGTACTTCAGGTGGCCACATCTGTAGAAATGGTCATATGAGATAAAGAACCACAACACCTAAAATGACGTCAAACGTTGCACATCAGCCAAGTACTTTTGAATATTTAACTTGTATCTACAGTCAAGACCTCGGTTTTTATCTAAAGTATATTTTCCTCTGCTTTCAGACGGAGGAGTAGACAGAAAGACGGAGCTCTTTGCAGCATGCTGAAAGAGTCGTGATTTGTTGAAGGTCAGGCTTTTTTTTTTCTTTTTTTTTTTTTTTGCCTTACAGGGAAGTCATTGTCCGAGATTTCAATAGCAAAGTATTGACTTGACAACATGCGGTCCTCTATTCAGATAGAGGCCGGGATCATTTCTTTCCCAGCAGCAGCAAGTGGCCCTGGCCAAATGACAGACAACAGCTTGGCTTATGAATAAACCCCAGTATGGTGCATGTGAGAATCTTCGATCACTTTATTTCCAACACACAACACAAGCGCACCAACTCTCTTGCCTCTTCTCCTCACACTTCATCTCTCTCTCTTTCAGTATTTCATTTGCGCCAGTGTCAATATTTCCATTGTGCACCTATATTTACTGACTGCCTCCATACGATGACATGCTTGACACTCAAAATATCAGCTCACCGCTCGTGCCGTTCAGCTAATGTAGTCGTATACCCTGGAGATCTCTTCCAAATGGCATTAACGCGCCAAAATGGCATGAGAGGCAAGTTGTCATCCGAGGAGATGCGCTTTCATGGCAATTGATCGGATTATTGTGATTTTTCATAATGCCAGGCCGTTTGATTGTTCAGCGGGGACCATTAAAGTCTGGGAAGCACCCTCATGGAATTTAATTAAAAAACAGCAAATACCACCATCCTTTATGTTCAGCTTTGCTCCATCCAAAGCTCATATAATATTCATCGAACGCACGCAGCCAAAACAAACAACACTTTTTGGCCGTTGGTGTTGGTAACATCAAATAAAAGTGGGAAATGAAAACATTATTTTTCATTTTTTGGAAACATTTTATCCAGACGTAAACGCTGTGGATATGTGAGTTGCAGTTAGAAATTGGAAGTTGACTCCATAAATGCAGAGTGATGTTTATCGTGCAGTACAGTGTGTCTTAAGTAGTCCCTCCGCACTTTGCCTTTGTCCTTGTATGATGTGCATCAGTATGCGCCGTGAGGCTCTTCAAGTCGTCAATATGCCTCTGCACCAATGTCGCCAAGACAAAGCCCTCATTTATTCCTCTTGGCGATTAAGGTATGTCAGTAAAGTCTTAAGAAAGAAGAGGCACAGTTACTGTATGCGTGCCCAACACCTCCACAGCAGATTTCTCCTTTTGGACGAACACCCAATTTTCTTAGTTTGCTTATCACTCTTTGTTTGCTGTGGGAACTTTAGTCTTCAAAGTGGAAGTGTTGCCAAGATGACTGAAGCGTCAAGTAGTAGTTTGGGGGAAGCAAATGCTGTATATTGTGTGAGAAGCTGCCCAGGTTTTATTGTGAATTTACTCTATTCAGAATCTTTTACGTGCCACAATGCCACAAATATGACTGTTGACCGCTGATTCACTCAAATCAGAGAGCAAAAGCAAGCTTTACAAGAGGGTTTAATGAAAATGAAAAAAAAAAATTGTATATAAATATATTTTTTCCTCCTTGTTTGCTTTCTGTTTGGCCCCAGTTGAGAGAGTGGACTCACCTTAGTGTGCGTATGCTATTAAAGTAGCCGAGATATTGGCATTTTCAGACATGCGTTCAATGAATCTCAGCGTCGGCCAATGAGTGCCGCGAGCATACAAGACCGAGCTGCTGCCTTTGTGCCCTCTCGCCCCTCTGACTCTCATTGACCTCTCCTCAGACCTGCGTGCTGAGAGGTAGACCACTAATCCATCTGACCATAGTGCTTTCAATCAGCTCTCTCATACAGGCTCTCTCTCCCTCTCTCTCTCTCCTTCATTTTCTCCTCCTCTCTCCAACTCTCTCTCTCTCTTCGCTTCCCTCCCTCTCTCTCTTGCCATCGCTCCCACTTAAACCTGGTACGTAGGGGGCCTGACCGAGTGGATTGATTTCCAGTAAGGCGGCGTCTGGAGCGCATTCCATTCTGGAGGTTTCCGGACGTGTTCATCCTCCTTTATTGCACTCTAATCTCAAGAGGCGGCCGTGTCTGCTCCTTAGGCTCTGCTGTAGACACACACACACACATACACACACACAAACGCACAAGACAAAGGAACACGCACACACAAACTCATGGAGTCCACAATAATTTTGGCATTTGGCTCTTCCCTCCAAAGACCCATGCTTAATAGCTAAGTGCCTTATGAAGTTTTTAAGGATCGTTATTGCCTTCTTTGTCTTAATGAAATGCCATTGACCTTTCACAGTGGGGCCGGCCTTATTGAAGAATAATAGGCATTTCATTTATGGTAATAAATGATACCTATGCCAGGATTAATGCCCTCAAACTGGAGACCCATTAGGCTGTCCCAAAGATGGGGCCATTCTAATGTGGTCGAAGAGGTACTCTTACATGTATTCTGTTTCTATGAACCCTCACCCTTTACTCCATGGACACCCTACTCATATCGCCCACCATCTGCCGCTAAGTGAGCCTCCCACACCAAAGCTCCCTCAGCCCCATGCCACAGCGAGCGCCAACCCAGCGATGCCCAATTAATGTCAGGGTCAAAGTTTTAATACACCGGCCGGCCATAGTTGCTATTCCGCCCGGCACGTGGAGATCAGGACCCGGGATAATGAGATTTCTTCGCACCTGGTGATTACAGCGAGCAGCCAACCAGAAACCAAACAGATCAGGCCAGCAGGATGCGCCCGGCGACGGGCCTATCGCACGGATCGACTCTCTCTCATCTCCCCGTTCTATTCTTAGACCCTTTCTGCTCGCCATTTCCTCCAGAGTCGGATCAGGTATTTTGGGGAGCATCTCTGAAGTTCGGAGGCTTTTTAAATAGATCCGCCGCTGAACAACAATTACCGAGAAGGTGGAAGAAAGGTGATTGCTTGCGCGAGGGTTCGCGCGATTCTGCCTCTCTAAGAGTGCAACCAGTGTCGTATTTTCTAGGAGAAGGTTCTATTCATCACGGTTTGGCTTTGTATGGTAGCTGGAAAGTGTTCAATGCATCAATTGATCAACCTTTGATAGTCTTTGTGTTTGCAATAACAAAACCAATCCCTGCAGCGTGAAATTGCCCAGCCCTGACCTGGACTAAATTCATAACTGAGGGGACCAACCTTTAACTTCTTGTGATTCTACGCACGGCGTGAAGAGGCTCTTCATCAACCGCCACTGTGTCGGATCCTGCGCGCCATGGCTGAGGGAGAATGCCGGCGGTGTGACATGGGCTGATGGGGTGCCAGTCTCGGGCAGCTCAATAACGACGCGATATGTGTATGACAGCCGCTCACAGGAGAGTGTCAGCCCATTTGTCTTTCTGTCTCCACGGAAAGATGGATGACCCTTCACCCCCCCTCCGCTCCTTCTGTGGAAATATTCACAGCGCTGACATGTCATGAGAAGCCCATCATCATCCTTCACTCTCATACCCTTCAGCCTTCAAGGTTTGTTTAGACTGAATTAGTGAGTTGGTTTTGATGCGGCCGGCGTTTTTGACCAGCCTTTGACGCTTTAGAAAACACTCGAAAATGTGCGCTAATCTCTGTTAGAACGGGTGCTGTGTAAAGCTTTGAGTATGCATGCACATGTATGTGGATGCACGCACACACACACACACAGACAAACACACACCAATCTCTGGGGAGTATAGGTCAGTCACAGATGGGACGCAGAGGACTGGGGCGGGGGAGCAGGCCGGAAGATTGGAGGAAATAATTATCTCCATACATTTCAATCCCCGCTTCCCCTGGGAAATGTAGCACTGGTGTTTCCAGGCTGCAGTTATATGACATTCTCCAAGACCACACCACACACCACAAC
>OMLF01007595.1:1330-32464 GCA_900302615.1 Holocentrus rufus | reverse complement strand
ACCCTACCCCAACACACACACACACACACACACACACACATGCACACTATCATAACAAGTGTTGCTTTATTTGACAGCTCTCTGTGTCTGTTGGTATGGGTGTGTGTGTAAGTGTGGTGGGTGGTGGTTGACCAGGAGACGACTTGATTCAATCCCACCTGGGTATCACAGCGGTGTAATCAGAGACGGGAAGGAAGCAAGACACTCGCTAGCTACTGAAAACTAAGCAGACCTCGAATTGAACTCGAACAAAAGGGGTTGGATGTTTTTTTTTTGAAATGAATATGATCTTAGGAATGTTTTGAAGTGTTTAATTCAAAATGTCTTCCTGTAAACACATGCAAACATGAAGTCAGCATGTAATTCTTCATGGTGCTCACTGATAGATTGCATGCTTATTTCACGGTTTTGGTTGTTGAGTCTAAAGGGTCCTCACTTCAGCTGACCTTTGCATTGTGCACTTTCAAAAAACTATTAAACCAGACTATTCAGTGGTAAAATTTTCAGTCTGTCTCCTGTGTGATGTATGGGTGTAAGGAAGTTGTGTGCCACCTTGGTTGCAATAATTGTCAATCTTACTGAGATTTGTTTTTCCTATCAACAGCGCACTATATGTATATAACACTGCCTGTTACTGAATTTATATTAGTAATAGTATTAGTAAGTCATAGAACTATGCCAAGTATAAATAGCTAATAGAAATGGTAATTTATTTTAATAAAGTATAATGATATTCTAAACAGTGGTGATGGTATTTAACATGCAGTTTACAGCTATGTCTACGTGTTGTGCTGCTGGCGTTCAGACCATGAAGACTTCGTTCTATCTTTGCTTGAAGAGGCAGGTCAGGCATCAACAAAGTAGCGTTTTAATTTGTTTATGGTGCATTTCATTACCACGAACAGCAGCCGGAGCACATGTTTGGTTTTTCTCATTTTCAATTTCTTGGCTGAATATGTTCATTAAATATCTTTGATCGATCATTGCTATTGTCAAAAATGGATTCTCTAGTTTGCATTTTTCTCTAATGTCATTGATGTATAATGGTGAATTACTTAGTTACTTTTCAATAAAATCAGACTAATAGGACGAGTAGTAAACCCGGCCAATTCATTAGGCTTGGACTTCATTTTGTGTATTATTGCAGGATTTCAATCTTCTAAAATAGCGCACTCATCACAATATGAACATGTGCATAATAAAACAAAGTTCACCTCATGAAAGCTCATCTGGTATGATTCTAGTTGTGTCTTGCCGCACCAAACTGCAATTTAGTTCAGCACGGCATCAGCTCACTGTCATCTGCTCACTGAACTGAGAGTTACTCTGGTGTTGTGCTACGCTGAGAATATTTTGGCTGGAGCTCTTCCCTCCCCTTTAACCCTCTTTGGTGTAATCTGCAGTCATTTTCAATCCTCCAATCAGAGGTCGTTCTGGTTTTCATTGTAGCCATCTAATCAGGGACTGATTTACACCTGGGATGCCAGGTGAACGCAATTAACTGCAATTAACTAACCGGTAGGATAGAAAATCAGCTGTGCTTTGGAGGCCGAGCATGAAAACCCACTCGTGAGAGTAGAGACTGGAGGATCTGGGTTCAAGGCTTCTGTGTGTAGTGTGTTTACTTGTCTGTGCCATCATGTGTGTTTCCCCTTCCTTGTTTATTCTGCCAGTTCTACACTCAGGGTCGACCTGTCATCGTTTCGCCAACCTTTGCCTGAAGATAAAACATTAAACTTCAGTAGTGTGGTTGGTTCCAGGTGTACTGTGCATCCAAAAGACTGTGATTCAAGTTCAGGCTATAGGATCACATAGAACAAATCAATGCTAATGTTCTATTTCTTTTGAAAATGAAACCACGGGGCAACCAATGTGCTGCCACTGCTATACCCGCGACATTTGCTTCAGTGTTTGCTCATGTAACTTTACCCGGAAGAGGTGTTCATTTTTCCAAACAACAGTGCAAATAGAGTCTAAGTTGAATATGAGCGACACAGAGCCCCTAAACCTCAAAGAACACGGTGCAAGAGGCGCATGATAAAAAGGAGAACATCTGGTGAGCTGAGCGTGGTGCCAGGACAAGACAAAGCCATGTGCCTGGCAAACACTTACCTACACACACACACACACACACAACACAGACACCTATACACACACACACACACACACACACACACATTTATTCATGCATGCATGCACTAACAAGCCTGCCCTCCCCTAGAAAACAACCAAAAAAAAATCCCCCACACATGCATGCACACTACATTCATTGTCCCTACACTCGCTCACAGTAGGGTGCAGCTCAGAAAATGCAAAAAGTAGGATGTTATTGGAGAGTCCACTGTTGAGACAAGACTAATCTGCATACTCAGAGGCTTAGAAGTGAATATGCATGAGAGAATAAAACGATATGCCTTCAAGCAGACCACCCGCTCTCTTAGGATTACTGTACCCACCTCCGAGCCTTTTATCTTCTTGTTGGCATGCAATCAAGCTGATTTAGTGTGCACTGGCTCATGGTTTCACACAATGGATTAGACTTAAGCGATGTAACCTGTTGAGAAGGGGAAAAAAAAAAACAAACAAAAGCAAAATACATTTTGAAGCATCCTGTTTCTGTTTCAAATTGTGCCAACTTTCTGTATGTACAACTATTATCACAGAGCATTTTTTTTTTATGTCCGACCTTGTTAATTGTGAGAAGGTTTTTGACAAACTGATGCAAGAGAAGCAAAACAAAAATGAGAGAGTATTTGGGAGAACTGTACAATATTAGACACAGAGCTCTGATGACCCATCAAATATTGAAGAAATGTCTGCTGGAACCATGAATTCACATTTCAGATGTACTTCCTCCAAGACTGTCCTCGCCAATGAATGAATATTTCATCTCAGAAAATAGAGTGGCCCTGAATTGCACCATTACCAAACCTAATGTCAGGGGAGGAACATTCTTGGATTCGCATTTGGTTGAAAGTTAGGGCAAAATGATAAGAGTCGGTAGAGCGCAACACAATCTGATGGGGTAATGCACCGGCATGAATGTTTGTGAATGCATGTTTGTGTGCATGGGTTTTTTTCAAAATTACTAAAATCAGAAGCTGGGGGACTCGATGCACATGTTTGAGTTGATCGTCTCATGAATCACAAAAATGATCGAGGTCAAAAAATGTTATTTATTGCAGGTGTTTCAAACTTTTTCATGTTTCAGACCCCCAAGCTGACATTCATTAAACCCCATTTGAGTGATTTTGCCCCAGGGACCCTGATATGAAAAGATATTCTGGTATGTATTAGACTGTTTAGATGTCACACTTGAACACTGACAAATACATCTTAATATTTCTTAATATGTCATTTAATCTCATATTCAGTCTTTAAATCTTGTTTTTTGTTTTTTTTTTGTCCAGCAAACAAGTGAAAATTCTGGCAGTGGGATGAGATAATCCCACTTGTTTCTAATGTAGTTTCACCTACTTCTGGAATTATTGTGGGAATTAATATGTTGAAACAAGGCAGAATAAGGCAGATCAGCCCACTAATATCAAAACAATGACTATTGATTCAAGAAAATTCTGGGAACAAGTTGATTAGCAATGGAAAAAAGGGAGATTATCTCATTCCGCTGTCAGATTTTTTCACTTATTTCAAGAAAAACTGGATTTTAACACTGAAAGTGAAACTAAATCACAAGATTTTTTTGCAGTGTAAAGTCATTAAAGAACATAATGTTAAAATAATCACTCATATTTTTTGTATCATAAAATTTTCTGTTGAATTATGGTGATATGAAAGTATTCCTCATTTTCCTGACGACCCAGTGGAAGCCCTTCAAAAACCCCTGGGTGGTCCTGGATCAGACTTTGAAAACCACTGGTTCACTGTATTGAACATACACACATATTGACACCCTAAGGCGCAGATCACTTGCACATTGAGAGGAGCAGAGGGAGCCAACCCTGAGAAACAGCACCTCAAACATGTCTCTGTCTTTTATACACCAACGTTTTTGTGATGCAGAGAGAAAGACAGAGACACAGAGAGAGAGAGAGAGAGAGAGAGAGAAAGAGAGAGAGAGATGTCCGTGGTGGGGAAACAGTTAAAGCCATAAAGACATACAGTACCTCAGCCCTGACCCTATGCCCTCCTAGGTATCCCCCTGCGCAGAATTCTTATTCCCTACCAAACTGACAAAGTGTTTTTAATCTTTTCTTTCCCTCTCTCCTGGAGATTGGGGAAACAAAAATCAATAGCTCCTGGCAGGCGATCTAGCAGGCTGGTGAATTACAGGGTCTGCGCTGCAACCGGAGCGCTGCATCACAGGGGCCTTGGAATGAGAGACCTTGGGAGAGGCGTCAGAGACACGGAGGTTGCAGGGTCACTCTGGGTCCGCAGTCTGAGGAGCATGGTATTTACTGCCCCGACCAGCTCGCTGCAATGAAAAATAACTGCCACACAACACAGAGAGGGATGGCCGGAGAGAGAGGGACAGATAGATAACACCGGCAGAAAGACACACAGAAAGAGAGAGAGAGAGGCCGGGGCTGTATATATGAGCCGCTGAAGCCTTGGGAGAGTAGGCTGGGGCTGTGATTTGTGTGTACTCACGTCATATGCTATGTGCAATACAGGTATGATGTCAAACAGAAGACTAATGTTTTTTCCCCCGTTCTCCCAAATGGGAAATGATTCATTAGCGTTTGGTGATTTAGAACGTGGCAGTGCTGGCCGATCAATATGCATGGGCCCATCTGTCAATACGTGATTTCTGCTGGTAATTAGCTGATGTGGGCCAGTGGTTGTGAATATTGCCTGGCAACTGACAGCCTGGTTGTTTCTGTCATCACTGGGGGGTGCACAGGTGGTAGCAGCTCACTTCCAATCTAGGCTTCAAAACCCAAACTAGGTTCATGAGGGCAGCCTCTATGATGAAATTCGGTATCATAGATCTATGTTACTTGCTGTGGATGATACAATAATTCATTTCAAACATCCAAAGTAATTTGCAAATGATAAATAATGAGAGAATCCTATCCAGCAATTAAAGTTGTAGCCTTACATTAATTGTGAGCAAACATTTCCGTGAACATACATTTGCTCTAGAGGTGGAGGTTGTATCGGAGGCGCTACTGAGAAAATCTGTCAGATCACTCAATTATCACAAGTCTCGACAGCTGGCAGCAAGACAATTAGGACTGGGAAAATGATAATGATGATTATGATGAACAAAATTCTTAATTGCTTTGTTTTCAAAGCAAGCACCGATTTGCAAGCTAGTGCCCAACTCAGACTGCTCCTGGCTAAACTGAATTTCAGTCTTGGTTCAAATGCCTAGCCTTGTTTGTGGTAAATTGAACACCAACCACGTGGAACTTGCAGCTTAAGGACCACCGCAGATCAGACAAAATAATGACAAAATTCACTCAATTTGTATCTGTATTATACGGTCATAAGAGACATCTTTTGTCTGAGCTTCTTCCCTTTTGTCAACCAACCAGACAGGACAGAAATACATTGCCAGATTATTTATATTGACTGTTTTGGCTTGTGCTTGCATTCAGTACACTAGTTACATTATGCCACTATAAGGAGTTTACTGAATTGCATTGTCTCATGTCAATAAGATGATGCAATTCATTAAACACAGAAATGAACACTGAATCCAATGACATTTGCATTTACTTCAAAACAATGACTCTTTGTTTCACAACTGAGCTGTTATATGTACTGTATACTGATATAGGTACTATCTTTAAAGATTTCACCCCCACATCTTACTACATTAAGAGAGAAAACCCAACAACCAGAGGCGGTGTAAACCCCTGCAGAAGGATCCTTCTCTGTCTCTCATTGGCATTTGCATATTAGAGTGTTTTCTGGGGAAAATGAGCTGTAGAAATTAATTCAGGATTAATTGGTGCCTTTATCTCGTTAGGACAATCTAATTTAGGGGATGATGGAATTGTTTAGACTCCCTTTTGCATAATTGGATTGCGGTGAATGGCTGTCATTACCGTCTTTTTAGCATCATCTGTGGGCCCTCTCTCTCTTCCAGGCCCCAGCCTCATAAAGAGCGATCATGTGTTACGCCAGTGTTTTGCTAACCCCTGGAACACACCGCTATGTGGCAATAGGCGAGCATGTGGCTAACCACACAGCAGTGATTAACTCTCTTTTAAAGCCATTAGTATATAGCTAACAGCATGCCGTAGAGGAGATTTCATATAAACACATTAGCATGTGGCTAACAACATGGCAATGATCGACTGTTAGAGACAGCAATTAGTTTTTAGTCAGAGCTGCTGTTGAGCTGTCTGTCAGCGTCCTTCTAGCAGCACTGACAGCGTTACCTGACCCTCAGTGCTGTGGCACATGGCATCTCTAAATCTCTCAAGGCTTCTTGAGAGGCTTATTCTTTTTCCCCGACACATTTCCGACACATTTCGCCCTTTCATTACTGGCACAATATCTCTGAGACAGTTTGCAATAGCGTTTTTTTCAGTGTGGGATGAAAATCAATAGAAGAGGAGGCAAAGCTCATGTAAAGGATCACTCACTGGAATACCTGATCTTCTCACTTCAACAACATTGATGTAACTATGGAAACAAGTTCCCAAGATGAACCGGGATATGCCTATCTTCTGACAAAAGGCTTTTTTATATCTCTCCCAGCCAGTTACCCAATACCACAACATAAGAGCGGCTTATATCTATTGTTTGCCGCTATGATACCATCATCATTTTTCTGAAAGCACAAATTGTATAGATATTATTCTGCGGGCCCCTCTCCGGTAAACAAGGCAGAGTGAAATCTAATCTATGGTGCTGATACTCAGGCTGTGCCCAGCTAATTGAGTTGATGTAGTCTGTCCCTGGAGGAGCTGGACATACAGTAAAGACAGACTCTATCAAGTCATATAGCTCATATACTGTAGTTACTAGAAATGACTTGCGTTTATATTGTCACAACGGCTGCTATGCACTGCACACATAAAACTACTGGTTTATCGCAAACCACAAAAGGATTATTTGTGTGCTGTTATGAAGGTTACCACCTTGTGAGAAATAGAGAATAACAAAAAAGACGCCTGCAGAAAGCACATGCTATTTTGCCCATTGATCTTGTCAGCGTGCCACCCTCTTATGTCTGTCGTCATTTGCTCTGCATTCCTCACATGCTCGTGATGCATGCTATGTCGTAGTTTTGATGCATTTTAGCCCCCTCTCATCCTCTAGTGCCATTTCCATTCTTTGCATAAATGCAGTCTAACAGTATTAAGTATTCATGCGTATTGGTGAAGGTGGTGCCTGTCCTTCAGGGTAAGTGTCAGGCCTGCGTGCGGCGCAGGAAAAGCCCTGGGGAGAAGAGAACATTAGGATCCATCAGCCTGACAGACAAATCATTCTCTCATGTAAACATAAATATGAGGGTATGTTTCCACCGCCATCCCACTATCTGTTGCTAGGCTACCTTGCATTAAGCAGTGTAGCTGTCCCTGTTCATTTTGCTCCAGGGATTCCAGCAATACCATCATATAACCTGCTGAGTCTTAATGAGAAGGCCTGCTCATATGAGTGGATATGAACATGGCGATATGTGAAACTCATTCAAAACACAGGAATTCAACTGTCTGTCAGTGTAGTGGCGTGGAAATGTTTATGAATTTGAGGTGTTTGGAAAGGAGCTTTGAGGCAAAAAAAAAAAAAATCTCTATTTCTTCCCAAACACGCCTGACACAAGAAAAGGTCACAATGGATCAACCACAGCACACACACACACACACACACACACAGTCTCACACAAATGCATGCACATACTGACGCGTACACACTGCACACAGGCACACGCACACACACATGCACACGCTGAACAATATGTGATGCTGAGCTCCATAAAGGTCATTTGTTGCTGAGAAATCACTGATCCCCAAATGCATTAACAAAGTCAATTAACTATTCTCCGACAAAGAAGAAAGGAGCCCATCTCCAATAAAAATAGAGCACCAAACAGAATCCAAACACCCCCACAATTACAACAACTGCGCTTCCCCAGATAATTATGTGAGCCATAAATGGGGAGAGAAAGACAGTAGAAGGCAATGGTCACTGAGAAGAAAGAGCAGGGAGATGAGGGAAGGGAGCGCCAACAGCTGGTTTGAATAGATTGTGTGTGGGATGAATTAAAAAGTTGAACCTTTCCCTGGCCGTATTCAGATGTCTGCCTCTGGGTGATTAATCATGGCCGTCAGGACCTGTAATCCTTTTCAATGGGAAACAAATGCAGCCACTGTCCTCTCCTTTCCACAGCACCCAGGGCCCAGGGCCGCCAGCCTGCTTGCCTGGCCACAATACCTGAACTACAGAGAGGGGACCCCAGGGAGGGAGGATGTGTGGACACACTGTAATCTACTCCAAACATGATGGGACGAACAAAAACGGTGGATTTCAACAAAATTGTATAGCACCCTTTATTGGTTTTGTGTATCCTTTTTGTATCACGCAGTCAATAGTTGAGGCAGGTGGCAGGGCTGCAGGTCCATTTGGTGGATCAGAAAAGAGGCTGCTATGAAAAAAAAAGAGAGCGAGAGAGAGAGAAAAAAAACATTCTGAGTTGCATGGATTTCTTTAAAGAAAAAGGGATTTAAAGAAGCTCGTGAATTATGTCAAGACGTGTGACAGGATTTCAGATGACAGGGGAGTTTTTCTTGCCTGGTATAAGTCCTCTCTCCTTGGAGGTGCATCACTCAGTGAACTTCATGTCACGTTTCCGCATGCTGGTAAACAGCTGATCTAGTTTAGAAAGACAGTGAGAAAGTCAAGAGCCAGCAACATCCAGAGCCCGGGAGAAGAAAGTGTGTCATCAGCATAAAAATAGAAGCCTGCTAACGAATTCCTAATCATATCCCCCATTTCCTCAAGGGGCTATGCTAAAGAGGTTAAAACACCGGGCCGTAGATGAGAATTTGTGGCACATTAGCTCTTGAGATTATTTCTTGCCATTCCAAAGACTCTCAGTGTTATTGATTGCTAAATTCACCATTATCTACCCAGAACTGCAAAACATGGCTTGTCTCGGTACACCCATATATCCTTTCTGCAAATGTTAAAAGCACAATAATGGAGAGTAATTTCTCCTCGATTTCTACCACAGTGGTGAGAATAACGCGGTTTCTTTGCGCCTACTCTGTCAATCAATTGAAAATAATATCTTAAAAGCAAAATGCATCACTTGCACATCAAATAGAAAGGCATCAATCCTGACTTAAGCTCGAATGAATGCAGTAATGCCTGCATGGCTTTTACGAGTGAATAAATTGAATGCCCGTCTATAGAGAGCCCCCATACTGATTCTAACGATGCAAGTGACCTCAGTGTAATCACCTAAAAAAAAAAAACTTAGTATTAAAAAATCCTTTGTATTCAACAAAAGGCAAATGTCAGTGTTCCCACTGAGTGAAAGAGTGCTTTTATATGTGTGAAAGGTTGTGAGGGCAGTAATTCAGCAAGGCTGCAGAAGGTAGTGTATGTTGGCAGCATGGCAGACTGTGGAGAATGGGCCATGGCCAGCCGTTTCCATAGCCTTTGTGTGTCTCTGTTTGACCAGGCGTCTCCTGGTCCACAGGAGCACAGCTTCAACACATCTAGCAGAGGAACAAAGCAGGCATTATCAGCCCTATCTCATCCCCACCCTGCCTCAACTCACTGACACCCAGGGACAAACAGTGGCATGGCCCAGCCGTTCAGCTTTGCCGGGGGACTCTGAAGCGGACATTGAAGCGGACTGGGAGGTCCATTAAACACATAGGCGACACCTTAGCTGTGGACAAACATCAACACAATAGCATGCAACACTGGTTGCTACGGAGATGGAAGAAAACAGAGCACAGCGCCAGTGGCGACAAAGAAAGGGAAGGGTCAGGCACCATGGGCCACTGGCAACTGAAAAGCCTCTGCAAACTACCCTGAGGTAGCCCTCCGAGCACAGCAAAACACTCTTTTACTTCGTGTCACAGGCACAATATACTCAACTTATTCATTCTGTGACATGTAAGGGTTTTTATTACTAACAACTCAGCTACATACAGGATCCCTGCAAAGGAATGATTTTTGCAGCAACACATAACTCACTGAAAAAGAAAAACATATATGCCATTAGTGAGACCTCTGATTGTTTTTGGAATACTTTGCAGTCAGCCTGCAGTTAACAACATAAGCCCTCCTGCTAAATCTTTGTGTGACTCCTCATAGGATTATTTGAGGAATAATTCATATGTTTACTACTTGAACCAAGTCAACATAAAATCGTGATCTATATTATCTCATAGGCAGTTGACGGTCTTGAATTTTGCATGATCGTAGAGTGCAGTGTTCATGATACTGAAAGCTTTGCATCACACTCCGTAAAATAACAAACTCGGCTAACCAGACACATGTTGAGTATTACACGGTCTCAATTACTAAGAAAGGTGCAGTGTCTCAAAATGTCAGACTGCATGCACAGCCAATAATTATATATTCCTGTTGGGATACTAGAGTTAAGAACTCTATGCAGTCTAGAAATGCTAATCATAAAATGCAATTACAAATGCTTGGAATTATGGTTGCTGTTTTTGCCTGTTGATCATATTTCCATGTGTAAATCAAATTCAAAACTGTGGGGACCTAATTAAATTGAAAATGCTAGCTGAGGGTGCAGATATACTGGAATTTATTGAGGGTAGTCGGAAAACTGGCCTTTCATATTCAACAGCTTTCTCTGCTTTGATTTGGTTTTCAGTCAGCAGATACAGCGGAGATTTACAATGCTACCCGGCACCGAGAGCTTTTGCTATTCTGGCCCTCCAATAATTTTTATCTGTTTTCTGTCTCTTTTTCACTTATGGCTCACAGCAAATAAAAACCGTCAATATAATCATCCCCTATGACCTCTGAGTTCAACAACATGTCTGCCAAACAGTTCAAGTAAAAAGCTGCAAGAGGCGAGCCAGTTTCTCTTTCTCTCCGTCCGTCTACCTCTCTCTCTCTCTCTCTCTCTCTCTCCCTCCCTCTCTCTCTCTCTCTTTCTGTAGTTGTTTGCGTGCACAGCACTCCTCTCCACCTGCCTAGGCTGCTGTGGCCTTGTCTGAATCCTCTGAATTCCCAGTCCACTGCAGTGTATCCGCCTGGAAACACCACAGATGCCAGCACTTGGTAAGTTGCAAAAACAAGTAAAGTGATAGGATGAAGATGTCAGTTATGGCAAATAGAACTCTGTCACACTCCTGTAACATCTCTGTCACTGATTATCAGACCGGAGAGTCATACACACACACACACACACACACACACACACGGACGCACACGTACACACACACTGTCTGCCTGATAAACAGAAGCACAATAGGAGGATCCAGAACAGCTGAGCTCTAATAAATTTACTGGATAGCGGAGATTTGGGAATTAAATAGGCTGTCTTAGTAAAGGTAGTGAACATTATAAACATCAGCGCTGGCGCGGTTTGCGCCGTTCCAAGAAAACAAGCAAGGACTTCACATTGATCCCGTATCTAATTTATTTACGGACAGAGAGGGGTTTGAGCGGGACAAAAGTGCTTTAGCAGCCAAGAGGGGAGGGCTGCACACGGTTCACAAGCGAGCACTTGGGTTGTTTTCCTTGAGTCCTCCAGAGAAGGATCAGGGGGTGAGGAGTCAAAGGGAGGACAAGGTGACTGATTAAGCAGAGGCAGCAGGTCAACACTGGGCAGCTGAATCAAACTCAGCCAAGGCTTTTCCCCCAACTATGATCAAATATATCATCTGGCTCTGTCAACACATCTGTCCAGCTGGACGCAATACGTATATCACTAACACATGTGCATATGGACAGAGCTGCACAGCCACACACACGCACTCTGTAAATGTGCATATCAACATACAGCTCACAGCAGAAAACTGACAAAAGCAGGGCTTCGCTGGAATAACGGATGCATGAAATCAGCCGGTGAGTTTCAAAGGTGCTTCGTGTGCAGGGCGAGAGCTGCCGAAACAACATGAGGAAACCACATTGTCTGAAAAGCGTCCGCGCAAATTCAACAACAGGAGACTAATTCAAAATGCATAACACATGCAAGTTGTTTTAAAATTCAACGCGCGTATGCTTTATACATTAGAAAGATAATGTACAATAATTATCACAAGTCCCTATTGGGATGAAAATTAATCGACACCAATCAGCCCATTTCAAAGAAAATGTATTACAAAGTACATGACTCTTTTCAATATTCCTCCAACATTCATCCACAATATTTTCAATACAGAATTCAATTATGTGGAACACCTGAACAAACAATATCTCACAGCCAATTATTCAATGCCTTGGAAACCATTGGCAAACAAATTAGCAATGTTAATGTGAGAGAGCGTCTTGATATTTTTGGCTGTGCATGCTTACAAAGGCAGCAGCACAGCCCCCACTCTCTAGTTATGTCCTATTGTTGGCTGATGAATTAAACAGCCTGGACTTGAGAATCAAATGGAAATTTCCGGTGTCAGTCTGCTCCCTCTTCCTCAGCCGAGTCATCTTCAGAATGCTGTTTCTTTGCTCATTATTTTCTGAGGCATCTAAATCGTGAAAAATGATGTTTTTGACTACAGACATCCATATTTCAGCTCCACTTTGAGCAGTTCTATTCTGCTTGACATTTCAGCTTCCAGACAGAACAATGAAAAGCTACCATGAGATATCTTGGCAAGGCTATTGCCCTGTGTATTGATTGGGCAAAGGCCCAACATCCCCTCACTAAAAAGAGATTAAAATATCAGACTTGTCTAAGACATTTATGGAGTCTGTGACCTCAGCCAATGCAAAAGTGGAGTACATACATCATAGTCCATCTGTGTAAGCTACACTGGGTCTTGGGCAGCACTGACAGAGAGAAGTAGTGGAACAATCAGCTGCACTTTCATGGGCTGATGCAGAGGGAATTTAGCTACAAGTTGTGGGTGTAAATCAGCACGGGTGTTGTTTCATTAAAAATTCACACCACATCCTAACATGTAAATTTTAAACTCATGTTCATAACGCCGTGAGCTGTTCCCTGGAATGGTTCCTGCACCTTTTTTTTTTTTTTTTTTGCAGTTGAAATGGATGAGATAGATTCTGTGGGAAAGACAGGGAGACAAAGGCGTGAAAGATGTGTGTATCCATTCACGGCTCCAGAGGACCTTCATTACAGAGCAAGCAGGTCCTGTCAACGTCTTTTCATTACATGGTCCCATATATTCACCCCTGGTGTCCAAACGGTCCGCTCTGTTGCTTGTCAAGAAAAGGCACTCTCGGGAAAGTCCTCCTATCTCACCGATCCCCCTCACCACGCCTGATTCCAGACTGCAAGGCGGGAGAGGCCAGGCAGAAAGGGAGGAATCGTGTTTGCCATCAACAGCTCAAGAGAGTAGCATGGCAGCAAGATTGATGACACCCTCCCCGAAACTAACAAAAGAACTCCTGTGCACGAGGGCCCGCTTATGGGGCTTGATAGACTTGTCATCCTCTTAATAAACAGCTCTGATATGTCAGCAGCAGTGGCAGCGGGGACTACACCAGACTCACCCACCAAGCCATGGGCAGGACCACCTACTGGCAAAGCAGCCCTCGGATACTTGGATGCTCTCTCCATATGGAGGCCCCTATGGGCGTTGGCGTACGGGGTGGTAACAGCAGGAGAATAAATCAATGACAAAAAACATTTCTGTCTTTTGATATCACTGCTATGCAAGAAAGATGGAATATCACATGACAGTCTGGGTTAAATGCTGGAATAGGCTCCCTGAATAACATACAAATGTATGCTACAACAGAAAATGTCAAAATGACCCAAAATAGTCAGTCCTGAATAAAGACGTGCACAGAACAAACAGCTTCAACTATTTAATCTAAGCGCCGCAATTACAGTGTATAATATCATCCATCCATTTTCCATACCTGCTTATTCAGGGTGATGTGGGGGGCTGGAGCCTGTCCCAGCATGCACTGGGCAGGGAAACAGCCTGGTTTATAATCCATTACAGGGATAACACAAAGATAAACACACTCCCAAACCCAAACACAGGGACACCATGAAAAGTCCACACAGAAAGGACCAGGGCCGACATTCAAACTTAGACCTTATTGCCGTGAGGCAACAGCGCTATTAACCACTGAGCCACCGCACATAATATCATCCAGCCTACCTCATTTTTTTTCCACCAGAAAAGACAACAGCTGTGCTCCCAAGAAATCTGTTTTGGCTGAAATTGTCCTGTTGAAAGAATGCTTAAGGGACATTAGTCTCATTATGAAGAGCAACTGGGAGATGCAGAATTTGTAAGCATCTAATCTGACTTCATGCTCTGAATGGATTTCACTTGCAAACCGAGCGGATAGAGAATTTAACAGAGAGTGGACATGGTCAAGGACAAAACAAGTTTTGTAAATAACCCAGTGTAATAAAACCAACTGGTTATATATCACAATACAGCATACTATCACCATTTTCTCTTTAATCTTGTGAAAAATAAAATTACCCAGTGCAGGAGCACAAAGGAGTGTTTAGTGTTCTCTGTTTGTGATGCATTGCTGAAATTTAACTATAAAAACCGAAAAAAAACTGAAGAGTATTAGCAATTGAGGGAGCAGATTTTATCAGGTTTAGACATCCCATATTAATATGAGAGACCAGGACGACAAACACAAAAATTCATGCCGAGAAAATGGAGCAAAAAATAATTTTATATAGTCTGCCATTTACAATATTCACTTATTTTTCACCAGAAACGTTGTTGTCTCTGTCACGATTCAATCTACAGCACACTCCCCACACGCTGTATAATACCTAGTTAAAGCCAGCAGGGTGTGAAATGGTATTTGGAAATAAATGAAACCGACTATGAAACAGTGGAGTTGGGAGATATTGCCATGTCAAGATGACAGACAAGTCCTGGAATGGAGCAAAAAAGTTATTATCCCAAAGAAGAGCGAGGCTGGATTAAATATAACCCGTGATGCCTCACACTGCACTGCCATCACCTCTGCTGATACTGGCAAGTGAATATGTACAAAATCTTGTGAAATTCTTTTGGTCCCTGCACAACTACAGTGGGTGTCATGCAATAAAGAAAAATCTACAGGGTGAAGGGGAAATGTCATTTTGGCTGCTCATTGGCTGCAGTGTGTATACAGAATCAATACACTATGATATTAAAAAAAAAAAAAAAAAATTCTGAACCGCCGAGGTGGATGGTCGTCTTGCTGATTTACATTTGAAAAATCAACAGTATCTCATGATGCCAGGTCAACAAGTCTAATTGCAAAGCTGTTGGTTATTGATGCTCCAAATAAACTGTTTTGAAGGAGTTTTAGAGGAACAGCATCCCTTAAGGCCCATCCTGGCCTGATTTACAGCTGGACTGATGAGTCACAAAGGACATGCTGGTCACTGGCATAGTGACAAGTACGTTGTCAACCTTATTAATTTTTAAGGTAGACTGTTGTCCTGTGGTTTGCCGGGACCAGAGGACATGATGATATATGGGGACCAAGGGATAGCAGGGGTTAGGCCCTAATTGTCAGAAGGCTGAATGGGGTGAAGGGGTAAGTTGTGAGGAGGCCTGTTTATCCTTCTGTGCTGAATGAGGGAGCCGGGCACCAGAAGGTGAGTTATAAACTCTTTAGTGAAACTTTGCTATGCCCTTTACCTATTTTAATGTCACAATCCCTTTCTCTGAATACACAGTCGTACAATAAAGCTCCATTGACAGAGTCCCATTATCACCTACACATTGTTTATCCTGGCATGAATTTACATTTCCCTATCACTCAAAGAGCTCTTCATTTGTGCCTCTATTTCTTCAAAAAAACCTTTCTGATGAATTATGTTTATAACGTTGCTAAAAATACCATCATTCTCCTCTGTCTCATCTGTCATTTCAATCTTCTGTATAGAGGTCCTTAATTATATTTTGACAAGCCAGTTTACATTACATCGTACAAGATTTGAATGAATTTTGACATGTTATAATTTTCATCAAGTGAACGAGGTGACATTGTATGATGGTTTTACATAATGGCATCAATTCACAGAACAACGCTGTGATAGATTTGTGTTTCAGGAATTGTTTAGTCCTCATATTCTCCATTGAATGTATGGGTCACGCAATGCATGCTACAGGTAAAAGGGAAAATGTCACCTTGGCTGCTCATTGGCTCAGCATAAACCCCCAGTTGGTCCACGTAAATTCCTGCGCTGGTAGGTGCTGCCCTCTGCTGGAATAAAAGGCACAGTCTCCCGCAGTCAGTGTCAAAAACCCTGCACACCATTGTTTTCATATGCTATCGCCTTTATTTTTGATGAATCATGAGGCTGTATAACAAGCTTTCTCCATGCTGGGTGAATGTGAAGAACCCATGGGAATCTGTGGCACTTCAGAGTGGCTTGAGGCTTCAGGACTGTGTTGTGAAAGGATCAATACCATTAGTTAATGACAAGTCTGACTCTCTGCAATCTATTACTGTAAAAGCTAACATATCTCAGCAGCCTTTATGACTTGTAGAGTGGGCGTTCCTACCTGGCAGACGCTCTCCTCATCTTGCTTTCCTCCACTTGTGATGAACTAGACATAAGATGTTACATGAGTAAGTATTATGCAATTCAGTGATTAGTGCAGCAGCTGTCTACTGTCACTTGTTCAGAGATATTACTACAACTACTACCACTAATGATAATTGTAACTGTAATAAATGCATAAATACATATAGTTTCATGCAAACTATAACTACTGTGTTATAGTAATATGACAACAGCACTATTATTATCAATAAAGAAAAAAAAAGAAATGAAACAAACAGGAACTCAATATGTCAAAAAAGACAAGCATAATAAAAATAGGTCCTAAATGTAGTCTTAAATGTGTTTTACTAAGCTGTTTAAAAGATGGTGACTTGACTAGCTCAAGTTACGTCAGCTCATTCCACAATCCAGATGGCAAAAATGTGATCACTTCTCGGTAGCTTTAAGCTTTAATAGGATTCAGCTAAGACTAGATTGTGGGACAGCGGAGAGGGTGGAGGGTGGGAGGTGGGGGGGCATTCCTGAGTTTATTGAGGGTTACTAGGTCTTCAAATTGTCCTAAAACTAGCTGGTCAGTAGTTTATGGGAGCTCAACTTGGATTATGTGGCCTCTCTGTTTGGCAGCATTTGGAATCCCGGCAGCTGTAATCTTGTATAATCTGTAAACTGTAATCTGAATGGGTACTTACTTAGATGACAAAGAGTGAGCGCTAGACACGACATGAGTTGTCATGGACCCTCTGGCATTCAGATCATGGGCAGGCTCTGTAATTAAAACAAAAACAACAATTGTAATACTGACATTATGGCTGAGTGATATGAACAAAATCAAATATAACAGTATTTTGAACCAAATACCTCGATATCAATATTGTGACATTAGTGTAGAAACGACTATTGGTGCATTGCTACGATATTTATATACTAGTAATTTCTGATAAACAAGTAGAGGCAAAAAATAGAACAACTAGAGCAGTCTAATAAGTTTAGAAAATTGCATCTCTTTACTGTAATGCAGCCTTTAAAATCAGGTAACAACAACAATTATCCCATATCAAAATATTATGAAATCAAAAATCCATGACAATATCTAGTTCTATATCATGATATCAATTAAATATCGATATATCACCAGTTCTACTGAAGAGTGAAGATATAGAGAAAAGCTTCTTTTTTTTTTTTTTTTGAAGATTTCTTTCGTCATTTCTGCTTTACTCGACAGCGTCGGTACAGATAGACAGTAAAGGCAGGGGAGGGAGAGGGGATGACATGCAGCAAAGGATGCAGATTGGAATCGAACCCGCACCGCCAGCTAATAGAACGTGGTGAGCCAGTTTTACCTTTCTTTTTCTCTCTTGTCTTGGAGTGACCCTGGCAGAGACCATCACGGAAAGTAAAACGGATGGTGTGATCTTCACCTTTGGAACAAGACATATTTGATCAGTGCTAATACAAGTGTGAGCAGATGACGTACTGTACTGAAACAAAAAATCAACAACAAAACAAAACAAAAAAATGTACAGTACCTGCCATCAGCCTTGTGGAATAGTACTTCCTGTACCATTCACCCTCAGGTTTGGAGCTGAAAGGGCATAGGTAATTGGGATGGACTATTTTCTCTTGTACGCTCTCTACCTTTCTACAGAAATATTCCTTCATCACATTGTAGTTGCAGAACCTGAAGCCATCAGACAAACATATGTAGAAAAATGTCAGTGTGTGTATCATTGAGTTGGCTAACAGTCCGCAAACATTTCCGTTCATTTCAACTATACAGCTGTAAGGATCTGGAATATCTTTAAAAAAGGTGATGTGTTATAGCTCAAAAATGTCAAGGCCGGTCAAATAGATCTCTCCTTAAAGTACAGCACAATGTGGCATACGAGGACTTACTTTCTCCAGCAGAAGATGAGATTGGGAAATGTGGCCAAAACCGCATCAAAGAAGAATCCTGTGTGCACTGTGCCCAGCAAGAAAGACTGTTGGATGGTTTCACTCATTTGCTCCGATATGTTTATCTATATTGGGATAAGCAAAATTATAAGGTGACAAATTCATAAATTGCATACCTGGGAAAAGTCTTTAAATTCAATTCATCTCTATTATGAAATGAGTGTGTCACGTCAAACTGATAAGGCTCGTATCAACAGTTACATCAGATTCCAACTGTATCAGCAAGTCTACACTCAGGTTGAGATACCTTGAGCACAGCTTATTACATTACCCTGAGTCTGGGAGCGACGTCAGAATTTAAGAAGAGATTGATGATCAACTCCGCTTTCTTCTGAAGCAAGACCTGGTAATTGTCAACATACAGTCCTGCTGATGCCATGGCGCTGACTGAGTCGGCCACTGTCCTGAAACTAAGCACCACACAGATGCAAAGGTATTGTCTTACATTTTGTTTAAATTTGGCACAAAGTAATAAGATCAACAAGATAAGCATTGATACTATATAGACTGAATCCATGGATCCACTAAATAATAGGAATTGCTGAATTTTGGGGAAATTCATGAAGGAAAATCGTGCTGATTCAGCTTAGGCATGGACACACCTTTCTGTTTCCAGGTAGAAGAACAGGTCATTGACTAGAAAGTCAACGGTTATCAATCTGTTGTTGACCACACATCTTTTGAAATGGGAGAAGTCGCCAATATCCGCACACAATCCAACGATTTCCGTCTGCTTGTCTTCAGGTTTTGGGACGTGTTCTGGATTGACAAAACCCATTAGCAGGTATACATGATGCGGGTCAAGTTAAAAACTGTAAAAGGACAACTGGAATAGGGATACAATACTATTACATCTGTGCCTGCTTTGCTATACAATAAGAAAATAGATATAACTTCAATATGAACATACTCGTGGAGAAATCAGCCCACTGGTTCTTGAGGTAGTCCACAAATTTATTCTGTATTTCCAGGTCCGTCATGGCATTACGGAATTTACAGACCGTTCTGATGAAACCGGTGAGGACACTCCATACATGTTTCTGCACAGGAGACAGAAAGTCATATCCCTCTTGGTCACAAAAGAGTGTCTCTGAGCACTAGGTCCCAGTTCACAGAAAATTCATAACAGATTGGTGAAGCAGCTTGCATGGTGCCGGAGGCAAATGTGGCAATGAGTAAGTGGTGACAACTCACCAATTTTTCTTTGAGAGTCATAAGTCGTATAACTGGGTCTATGATTTCTTCACATGGTGGGAAAGTGTCCTGGTATTTTGAGAACCTAGATCCACAACAGTTATTTGCACAATTCATTGTCATACCTTTTAAAAATAAGAATTGGATGTGTACAGCTTTGTGTTTTTACTAAGACGAAACAATGCAGAAAGAGAGCCTGAAAAAGGCACGTCTATTAACATGAATTTTTTATGCTTTCAAGCTGTCTTGTAAAACATCTTTTGCAAAGTATGTATGTTTTATAGCTGAGGCGGATAGGCCCAATTCTATGATTGAGCAACATGCTGCCCTATATCTTGAAGACAGAGTCAAAAAATGCCATTAAAATCAATCCAAACCTCAACTGACTATAAATAAACTTGGCAACACAGCAGATTATCATAAGTGCTGAGAGGTATATAATATGGCTTCAAATGAAGGATAGTTTTAACATCAATATTGACTGGAGTTAATAATGCTATTCAGTCAATAATGTGATCATTTATCACATAATTGCTTACCAGTTCATCTGCAGAGATTTGGCAACCATCTCCTGGGCAAAATAGAGCATATCCGCAGTAACAAGAGCCATTTCAGGGATCTTGGTTATGATAGGGGCACTGCACTGGAGATACTCCACTATATCAACAGAATCAGAAAGACTTAATACAATTAAATATATGGTAGAAATTCATCCAGAACATTTACAGAAAACAATCTATAATGTAGCATTCTTGTAAGGTAGAATGCAAATAAGAAAATGTCCGAGCAGTAATAAAACAGTGACTTCACCAGCATTTGCATGTCTGAAGAACCGATTCACAATGTTGTTGATCTTGGCCCACTTGTGGCCTGCATTGCTCACATTGCGCAGCTTTTCAACCACCTGGTAGAATTTTATGGACCCGTGGGCATTGAATTGCCTGAGGTAGCTTGAAAAATAGTCCTGGCTGGTGGTGCTCTTCATGGCATCCTTGAAATTCCTGTTATGAAATCATATACATAACATCTCAAACGTGGCGTTGCATTTCAGTGGTCCATTCAGTGGTTTAAAAGTGACTTAGGAGGAAATTACACTCTGAGGGAGGTACCTTGGTCTCATAGATGCCAGTGGAACAAAACTTTCTTTCTTCTTTAGGGCTTTTTCTGGTGACTTCTTTACAATCACTAGTGAGTCATTATGAGAAGAAGACCGTGTAAATACAAAAAATGCATAGTTCATACTAAATTTTAGAGACACTGTAACACATTTCACTAAGTAAGAATTATATCTGTGATTGCCAGACTGCTCTTACCGTACAAGTCTCGCTGCAAGCTACAGCTGGTACTGCACAGATGGAACATTTTACTGACCTCCTCTATGGCAGCCTTAGGGTATTTCTGAGCCAGAGTTTCAAAGGGAATGTCACACAAGTCTAAAAAGGCACAGGATAAATATTAATACCTGTGAAGACCATGCATCATTCCAAAAAACTGAACCATCCCAATTAACTTGGCTTGCTGTGGTGATCTTACGGGTCTTTCTGTAGTGCAGGTGGACAGAGCCTCCCCTCTTTGCATCCTCCAGCGGTAACAAAGCCCAAGTCTCCTCTGTTAGAGGTCCAGCGTCAGTGTAGCCAAAGTAGGCCTGGCACAGAGCAAGAGCCTCCCTCATTCTCTTCACTTGCTGCTCTGGAGCTCCAGGTCCACCAGGTGGTGCTGAAGACCCACAGCTGACTTTCCCTTTCACCTTAGACAAACTGAACTGGAGAAACAAAACAATTCCAGGAGGCTACCGGGAAGGCTCAGTTTTTGGCTGCAATATGAGATCTCTGACTAAGTATATACTACAGGTTTGATTACCAGGTATGTGAGCAAGCTTTTGTCTTCTTCATCTAAAAATGCATAGTAGGTGGGAGCCAGAATCTGTTCAGACATAAGGAAATAAAGCTTTGAGTGCACAACAATAAATGTGTTCACCATGGATGCCAAAGAGAAAAAATGTATGTACAAATTTTCATGCAGTTCAAAGCTCATTGATAGTTAAATAATATTTGTCTCTAATCTTCACCTGGCATAGTTCCTGCTTTGCAATTTGAATCCAGGGCATCACATTCCCAGAAGGCAGTAGGCTGGTAAGATGCATAGTCGTGGCTTTAGAAATAGTGGCGGTGCGTTTCTGCCCCTGATGACCAACAACATCACTAAGATACTCTGTAGCTATCCTCCTTGCCAAAACCTGTCGCAGAGCTTTAGAAGGACCGTCTTCTGTCTTAATAAGCAAGTTCATAAAGTTGTCTAGCTCCTGCCACAGCCCCAGGTGGTGCAGCATGGTGTTTTGTCTTTGGGCCTTCAAGAAGTCCTCATAAGGACCCCCAGCCAGTATATCAGCAGACAGACCCAGGGAGAGGTGTTCATCATAAGCTGGGAGAAGGGCATATCTGGGATGAGAAGGAGAAGACTGGGGATTGGTGGTGATGATGGCTGGCAAATGACAGATGGGTGTCTGCATACAGACATGTGGAGTGATCTCTGTGTCTTTCTCCAGGCTGGGCAGGATTTTGGATTTGAAAATGGGTGGCAGGGTTACAGGAGTCCTTTCTCTAGAAGGAGTGCTTGTCTTGGCTTTCCTCCACATTCCCTTCATACCATTAGGTTCACAGGGTGCTCTGATGTTGCCCCTGTCAATGCTTTGCTCTTCACATCTGCTCATGATGTGCACTATATTGTTGCACCTACTCTCATTCCCCTCCTCTTCCAAAGGTAACCATTTCCACAGACCAGGTCCATCATGCTTCCCTGCAGCACCAACCCTCACTCCTGTGCCAGGCCTTCGATGGGACTTAAAAAGAGATCTCTTTCTTATTTTGGAGCAGTAAGTCTGGACAACGGTTTGGTCATTTGATAATCCAAAGTTCAAATGCCAGCTAGATGGATCACAAGGTTTGTGGTTCTCTTGTGGAATGAGACCAGAGGCAACACCTTTGTAATCTTCGGCAATGGACGAACACTCATCCAGGCTGGTGATTGCTGTTTTGCAGAGACGGAGGTACTGAGGCAGCCAATAGAACTGGAGCCTGCTTAGAGCTTTAGATCTCATCTGCATCAGTATCTGCTCCATTCTATCAGGTTGGCCACCAGCTAATTCCACCAAACCCCCTGAATAAAACAATACATGTGCATAAGGGCTATGGCTAGCTCATTATACCATACAATAACAGGAATATGAACAAAACAGCATAATTGTATTCTATCTTTCAGTTCTATATGTTCAGTACCAGAGGTGATGCAACAGGTTCTCATAACAGTGGAGCTGTCGGAGAGGTGGACAGTCTTGATGACAGTGAGCAGAGCTTCGTAGCGGTTCCTTTGGGTCACACCCTTATTGCAGTCAATATGGAGCAGCCTATCCACTCTCAGGCAAAATGTAACAAGCTCCTCTCCTACATATGCATTCACATCCACACACAAAAGCACACACACATACAGACAGCACCATAACTGTACCAAACAGCACATACCCACTTCAGTGATGCCTAATAAGGTGTGATAGCTAATTTGAAAGCGGCATCTGAAAGACAGAAGGACCCACCATTAGTTCCCTTGACAAAAGAGCAGAAGCGTCTCATTCCTTGTACCGTCCCCAAACATCTTTTGAGCAACCACTGGTCTGCCAACGTCATCTCCAGCACCACTGACCACAACATCAAGGATAACCAAAATAAGAAATCAAAGCCGACATTGTGATGTGCACTGGTAAAAAACATTCCCCTCTTAACATTTCCAGTGCCTATATCATTGCAATAATGCGATTTTACATAACCCAGTGATAAGATTTTAGTTTGTAAGACATAGTATCTTTGACTAGATTATTTTTTTTTAATGGCCACTGACAACAGCTGTGAACTCATTTCACCTGAGACAGAAAGTGCAGTGTTTTACATTCATAAAATGTATGACTTGAGAGTTTACCTTTTGTCTGCTGGGTTGAATAGGCAAGCAAGTCTTTGCAGAGGATGAAACAGTGATAAAGCTCACTTTGTTTGAAGTACGGGAAACGGTGATGGTTCATCCACTGATAAAATCCATCTTTATTTACGGCCTGTGTGAAAAGTGATGGACCAGTAAGCATTTGAGTCTCTGTGTCTTGTTTCTTTGGCGTAAAACAAAGCAAATAAGTAGCTAATGATATGTCACAACCTGAAATCATGATTACCTTGTCCAGTGGTATTTCAGGGCACAGATACCACCTGTTTTCAGACTGAACATGAAGGGGCGTCTGTCCAAACACCTAAGACAGTGAGTTAGGAAATATAAGAGAAAGAAGAGATAAAGATTATAGATGCTAAATAATTCAAATAAGCAGAATAGGCTGTTACTTTGAATGAATGCATACTGGTAAATTCATGAAGGTGTTGAAGAAATCCACGAATACATCATCGGTGAAAAAGTCTGCCAGTGTTTTATTACATTTTCTCCCTGAGGATAAATAACAAATAAACACATTATTTTGCAGATGAAAAGACATTTCAAACACAAAGGGGGTAAAGCTGCCTGATATAACTGAGGCACTCACCATTCTGGGAGTCATCACGGGGATGTAACTCATATCTCACCATTTCAGTAGATACTGAGCTTAACACATCATACTATATGAGACCATGGTAGGTCTTCTCATTCAAAATGGATTTTTAAAAAATGGATTTTCATCCAAAATGTTTCAGCTCCTCTACTTGGATGTTCACTGTGACATCATAAATACTAAAAGTTCTTGGCTGCCATGTGCTCAACAGTTCTGTGAAAATGAAATGTTTACTATTACATAATGCCAATGAATACATTAAAAATTAAAGTTTATTAGGGAGTTGCATTGACTCAATTAAAGTGTTGGAATATTATTACTGATTTACATAACCTACTTTCCTAGTGCAGTGTTTTTGTCCATACAATGTTTTTTGCTCCCTATCCTCTCACCCCTCCTTCCATCCACACAGTGTTACTGATGTTTGTGACTTTATGTTTGATTTGGAAAACACTCGGAAATCCTAGAAAGAGCGATGGTGTTCTTGGGAAAAAAAGTGTACTGTTATTGTCTGTTTTCTCAGTGAGTAATGTGGCAAACATTAGCAAGAATGCATTTAATGGATATGTGTATCCTGTGCAAAACCTGTTCCTACTAACATCTGCATGCTTTTGTTGGTAGGATTACATAATCTGCTAATCTAAACCAGTGCAATTTAGCTCTAACTTGTTGCTACCACAGGGTGGCGTTGTGGACTGAAAACAATCTCTTGGCCACCACGTTTTGCTGAGTAGGTTCTCTGTGCCCCACATGTATGTGACCACATGTCTGCAATGAAACAAAACGTTCAAAAAGTGAACAAATCACTCTCCATCACACCTACGTTACGGTGCTTATCATACAAAATGTTGTTATGGCTGTGTTTCCTCCGCACATTTTTCTCCACGGATGGATGAGGATGTACAGAAGTCACGGAAAACGACACGCGGCGTTCCTACTAGAGGGCGTCGTGCCTCCGCTTTCACCCCGTCCAATAGTCGGGCTGCATGTGCCTTTAATCACCTTGGAGTAAACACGCTGGGGTTCCTCTGACCAATCAAAGACGCGACGTCCCAGTGCCTGTCGTTATAAATGTGCCTGGCTCCGGAGCTGTGGTACCGGAGAATGAGAGAGCTACTAACGAGACTTCACACCAGAAGACATTGGACCTGCCAGTCCTTTAGTTTTTATTTCAATTTCCTCGTTATTCCAGGTAATTTCTTTATCTTTTCCTTTTTTTCCATACAGGCAGCAATCGTGCTGACAACCAACTTCCGCTAATATACACTGAGCGCGTTTTTATTTTTAACAGACTTTTAGACAGTGAACAGGAACTTAATTTTGGCGCCTATCTTACCGAAGTGGCTCGGAAAACTCGTTGAATCTACTTCTTGTGTGTTTCTGTATGTTTGTGTGTATATTGAGTCGCCTACGAGGGTTTCGGTTAATAGATGCCGGTTTGCGACAAGGAAGCGTCTGATGTAATATTGCCTCGCCTTACCAAGATTGTAACCATGACTACAGCGGGTGGATTAGCAACAGGATAGAGATGAGTCTTGTTTAAGTTGCTGGTCACATTTGCTTTTTGGCGGGGGGGTGGAGGGAAATGAGGTCTAACGAGATGTAGTATGGTGAGCCACAACAAGTGAGTTGCCTGTTTATCGTTTTGAATCTATCAAAGGGAACGTTTGGGTGGTGAAATGTGGCTTTCTTTGTTTTGTTACAAAAACGGAGATGGAGGGGCAAAAAGCTGTCTTTTCTCAATGCATGCCTTCACTCCTTCTGGAATAAGGAACAATGATGCTGTTTTCGCCGCGCACCGAGTTACGCAACATGTGCCTCGGTGTGGCAGCATAGAGTGCAGATGTAATGCTGGAGATCTCATAGCTGCTCTCCTCTCGTCCTCAGGTGTGTTATAGTAGGAAATAAGATGGCCACGTCCGCTAGCGCCAGCTTGAGTAAAGCTGTTAAACAGCAGTACATGGAGCTCCCTCAGGGGGAGAAGGTGCAAGCCATGTATATTTGGATTGATGGAACCGGAGAGGGGCTCCGATGCAAAACCAGGACGCTGGATTCTGAGCCCAAAAGCATCGAAGGTAATTAGCCCTTAATGAACTCTATAATAGGCCTAGATATGGCTATAGGTGATGGCTTGATGAGAAAGTGTAAGGCTAAAATTAGCCATTTCTGCAGTGTAATAGCCCCTTTCCTTCATGTACAGATCTACCTGAATGGAACTTTGATGGCTCCAGCACCTATCAGTCAGAGGGATCCAACAGCGACATGTATCTGGTTCCCTCTGCAATGTTTCGCGACCCATTCCGTCAAGATCCCAACAAGCTGGTCCTGTGTGAAGTGCTGAAGTACAACCGCAAGCCTGCAGGTAACACGGGCAGCCCTGAATCCACACAAAACCATTATTTTCTTGAAGCTGTTCATCTTGGCATTTATCTAAATCTGAAAATCGCTCCACACAGAAACCAACCTGCGAATTACATGCAAGAAGGTCATGGAGATGGTGGAGGATCAGCAGCCCTGGTTTGGCATGGAGCAGGAGTACACCATCCTTGGCACAGACGGACATCCTTTTGGCTGGCCATCTAACGGTTTCCCTGGACCACAAGGTAAGGAGCTTGTAGATTACAGTTAACTGTTGTGAGTCATGCATGTGAAAACCCTGGATCAGATTCTGGATTGTTTGTTTACTGAGTGTTTATTCACAGGTCCATACTATTGCGGGGTGGGAGCAGACAAAGCCTATGGCAGAGATATAGTGGAGGCCCATTATAGAGCCTGCCTGTATGCTGGAGTGCAGATCTGTGGTACAAATGCGGAAGTGATGCCTGCACAGGTAATTTCATATGCTTGATGAATATTTTGGGCTATACACACGTTTTTTTATGGCTTAAACAGTCATTTATAAATCCGGCTCAAGTGACAATGGGATTAAACCTTGCTTTTTGTGTTCAGTGGGAGTTCCAGGTTGGACCTTGTGAGGGCATCAACATGGGTGACCATCTCTGGGTGGCACGCTTCATCCTGCACCGGGTCTGTGAGGACTTTGGAGTGGTTGCCTCATTTGATCCCAAGCCAATCCCTGGTAATTGGAATGGTGCCGGCTGCCACACAAACTTCAGCACAAAAGAGATGAGGGAAGATGGCGGGCTAAAGTGAGTGTCAAACTTTCCCAATGTATCTTTTTTTAAATTCGAATATAAATAATTGAGATGTTTGAGATGTTAACACTGTTATTTAATCCTTTCAGAGCCATTGAGGACTCAATTGAGAAGCTTGGGAAGAGGCACCACTATCACATCCGTGCCTACGATCCCAAAGGGGGGCTGGACAACGCCCGCCGCCTCACAGGCCACCATGAAACCTCCAACATCCACGAATTCTCCGCAGGCGTTGCCAACCGTGGTGCCAGCATCCGCATCCCTCGCAACGTTGGCCAGGAAAAGAAGGGCTACTTCGAGGACCGCCGTCCATCAGCCAACTGCGACCCATATGCTGTGACTGAGGCCCTGATCCGCACCTGTTTGCTCAACGAGGAGGGAGATGAACCGGCGGATTATTAGATCTCCATCTCACTGGACTGATTTCTTTTGCCCTCCACTGCCCCCCTTTCCTTATCTTTTCTTTAAAGCTGAGAGTAAAGCTAGTACTGTATTTTTTTTTCTTTTCTCTCCCACTGAAATGATTTTAACCTGCATTTTGAAAATAGCTTAAAGTTGGCTGGTCAACTTAACCATGACAAGGCGGTCGTATCCTAGTTAAGGACATGGTAATGACAGGGTATGTCTTTCCCCTCATGTTTTAGAAGGGACTGGCTTTTGTAACATTGTTTAAAACCCATGTCACGATGTACCCTTCCCTTTGTCTGTTGATGTATAGAATGAACTAAAGCACATGGACACTGAAGAGTAGAGCTGCTAAGGCTGGACAGCATGTGTAACTTTTTAATAAATCTATGACTAGTTTGTGTACCATTAACATGTTGACATACCTTTTTCAACTATTCAGTCTTCAATGTTACTAATTCTTTGATTAAGAAGTGTCTATTTTTAAATGGCAGTGTTTAATGTCTTCAGATTTTGACACACTGGGTCAAGTTGTATGGTACACTCTGTAGATGTCTGTACCCAGTGTTGAGTTTTGTTGTCCAAATGTGGTGGATCTGTCCATATGCCATTTGTAGAGTTCCTGTACGACTCATGAAGGAGTTTTATCCTTTTGTCAACTGCGATATTGTAATGCACCTGATTTGGTAAAACATCAGTTTACTGAACCTGGTGGGTTTTTTTATTAAAACATTTTAAAACTTTTATTTTTACCACAACATGACTCATTATGGTTTTTGATTTTTGGTTATGATTTATTTGGCACTCAGTATAGTGAGGAGGCCAGGAGAGGCAGCGTGTCACGAGCAGGTTGTCTTGTGAATATAATTAACATTTTATTTCATTGCCTTACATTTCCTAGTTGGCTGCAGTCAATGAAACAGTTGAGATTTATAGCAGTTCTGAAACTTGTGCGCGGCAGATCAACAAGTTAAGATCTGTTGATGCCATCGAGCACAACTGCCGACAGCATTTTGCCCACAAAGAAATTACTTACTGTAAATAGTACGTGTCAACGCCCAGCTATTGTTTGTCATGCCAGGGAAATGTTCAGAGGTTTTAGAGTGGCAGACATCTTGGCATCAGTCGACAGCTTTGTTACGTCACCAGGTTTCAGCACTGTCAGGTATGTCATTGGAGAACAGACTGCACATGGTGCACTCATGAGACTGCCAGTATGGTACTTTGCTGCACTTGCCAGAGGGAAATATTCCAGGAAATACTCGCAGAGTGGAGCCAAGAAAGGCCATTCCCTTAACAGGCAAACCACAAGCAACTTAATACTGTGTAGATCCCCTTACATGCCAGTTCATCTTTATTGTTACAGGGGAAAGCACAAGATGACTGAGACTGAGCTCTGCAGTCCGCTGAGAGCCAAATTTGCTGGATCAGCGTTTTCCTAGACAAAACTGTCATCGGGAAGGGAGTCACAGAATTTAACAGATGTACCAGTGGCACGAGTTGTTTTCTTGCTTTCGGAGGGAACAAAAGAGATATTTCAACTACTCTTCATAGAAACCACAGAACATCCACATTTCACGGGACATAAATATTTACTTATGGTGTTCTAGTACCTTTGGGGGAAGGGCTGTAAGTTTGCCATGAGACCTTTTACCCACATCCCAGCTGCCCTACCAACAGAAAAGTTATTTTGCTCCCTGATTGGCCTTCTGAAGAATAAGTTAGCCAATCATATAATGTTGAGGGCAGGTTCCATCCTGTGTCAGGGGAAGTTGGCTGGCATAAAGCCAAAACACATGCACTCAGACTTTGTTTAGAAGTTGTTTTTTTTCCTCTTTTTCTTTTTTTGGGCAGGGGGAGGTGGTGTGTGGGGTGGCAGGTTTTCTCACCCAAACCTAAAAATAACTTAGTTTTGTGTCTTCCAAAGTGCCTCTTAATGTTTGCCTTCCAGTAAGGAATTTCCATAAGAAAATGCATATTTGTGACAAAACAACTGTACAAATACTTCTCACTCAACATACACTACATAAAAGTAAAGTATATACATGTAGTAGCAGTCAGCTATTACACTCGGAAAATAATCCCCCTCCACCACCACCACCACCACACATACAAACACACCCCTCATCCTTTTCAAAGTGCACTCTTACCTTGAACACACCGATATTAAAATCCTTAGCAAAAGGATACAGTTGAACTTAAGTAAATTCCTTTGAATTTCAGACAGTCCTTCTATTTAGGTTTCCACTGCTGATATTTGATACTTACATGGTGAGGATCTTTTGTGTCAAGTCCTCGCCTGGGTGCCATCTAGCTGTTTTACACTTCCTGTTACTTAACAGAATGAGTGTTCAGGATGTGTTTATGGTGACAGAGGAGAGGTGGGGACGGATGGAAGGCATCTAAACGATACTCTTGTAATATCTACATCCCATCTTCCACCACTTCACCGCTTGGAAGCTCTGCTCAGGCTCACACTTGCATGCGGAATCCAAATAACTGTCTGCCTGGGAAGCTCAAATGATGGGAAGACACTGGACAAAGGATGGGGAGGGATGCTGCTCTGTTGCTATGACAACCACCGGAATGTACAGGCTCGACCGAGGTGGTTCTTGTATAGAGTGGGAGAACAGTGAGGGGGGAAAAAAACACATCCATGTTATGTAAGGAGGGAAAAAAACATGAAATCAGTTCTTATAAATGGGACTGCACAATAGCCCCCCGGCTAAGCACAGCTTTAAGATGTCAGTTAGTAAGCCACAAACTCACACTATGGAACAGTCAAGCTTTAATTGTTCATAATGCTACAATGGAATAATGACTGACATATGTGTACTTAAATGTGAAAACAGCATGTGTAATGACACCAAAAACAGCATGTGCATGAAGCGTGCATCGCTTAGGAATGTTGATGCTTTGCCATTCAGAGCATGCATAAAGCTCCTTGCTCGGGCTCTATAGTTGTGTAACTCACATTATACCAGTTCAAACCAGTACTGGCTCTCATCCCACAATGTACAAGAAAAAAGGGAACTCCGCATGAACGCAATAAAAATGTGAAACCTGTGTTTAAAAATGCACCGGTATGCACAAAAGGCTAGAAAAGAACATGGAAGAGATGAGGAGGAAGTGTCAGCGGAGGACAGAAAAATGTCTCATGGCTCAAATCTTAGCAAGGAGTTCCCATAATCCCATTTAAGAGGGAAAGAAACAGACAACAGGATGAATTTCAGGGCATTTGAAGAGGAGTTTGGGATTTTTTTATA
>OMLF01007588.1:7727-20562 GCA_900302615.1 Holocentrus rufus | reverse complement strand
GTCATAGCAGTGACTTTATGACTTTAAATGTGTTTATGTTTACCTGTACGTGTATGCATGGTTGTTTTGTTTTTGTTTTTGTTTGGGGTGGGGGTGTTGCGTGCAGGAAGCAAGAAGTGTAATATTCTAGATCTGGAATATTTGAAAAGTCCATAATAAAACACAGACAAATTAAAAGAAAATAGATGGTGAGGAAACCAGGATCTCCATAAGTTGAACAGACATTTTACGCACACAGCGCTGGGAGCGCATCGCGGCGCACGGGAACTCAGCCAATAATGCATTG
The DNA here is from genome assembly GCA_900302615.1 of Holocentrus rufus. NCBI lineage: Eukaryota > Metazoa > Chordata > Actinopteri > Holocentriformes > Holocentridae > Holocentrus > Holocentrus rufus. The sequence goes on along the minus strand of OMLF01007588.1, from coordinate 20,276 downwards.
CTTTTTGTTATCTCACATTACAAAACAGCAGAGCCAGAGAGGCTACTCAGGTGAGGGATTACTGAAAAAAATTCAAAATTTGAGATAAGATAACGTTGCACAGTCTTCCAAGCGAAATAAAACCTTTTACGCACGGGATTTGGAGAGCTCCGCGAAGTCCAGTGCGTCACAATCAACAATGTACAGTCAAGTTAAAAAAAAAAATTAAAAATGAAATAAAAATCCGCTAATAGGCACTAATAAATAATATGAGTACAAATATGTAAGTAATATTTTTCACGCTGAAATTTTGTTATCTGCTCAAACTTCACATTGATCAGAAAATTGCAAAAGATTAATGCGATTTACGAATAACAGGAGCTACCTGATGTAAAGGAAGATTTAGGGGAAAGTGCAGAGGGCACGGAGGGAAATTCAGTCATCACCTCAAAAAAGTTTTTTCGCTCCTTCATCTAATCATTCCAAGAAAAGAGGGTTCCGGCGTGCACTCACAGAACTTAAAACCGACCGGACTTTATCGCCTCACATGGTCCCGACACCTGACGGGTCAGGATTTTGGATATAATCATGATGAGAATCATAACGGAGTGAAATGCGCCTGTGACCACTTACCACCCTCCTCATGCGACGCCTGTTCTTCTTCCTCTTGCTGGGCATTTTGGCGTGTGGTGATGGTGGGGGGCAGCGAGAAACCAACAAGAACGAACTAAGAACAGCAGCGAGGCGCACAGAACAAAGTGGATCTTTTTAAAGCCCTCGGTATTTCTCTCATCGGAGCTCCGAACCTATCGGAGGACCGGGATGAGAGATGGGGGGCGTTGACGGCAGAGGGGTGTGTGCATGGTTACAACTCCCACCCGGCTCCCACCACGCTCACACGCACACGCGCACACACACTCCAAACACATGCATGACCACACGCACGCGCACGGCAGTTGAGATGATTATATCAGAGCTGAGCTACCTAGCGCCTGGATGGTATGTTATGTAACCACTCAATCAAACCAAAGGCAGAGCGAGAGAGAGTGAGAGAGAAAGAGAGAGAATATCGTCCGTGGGCTTGCTGAGTGCCACACCCCCTTTCCTGGTTCAGTTGAAAATGTTTTGGACTCAAGCACTCAACAAAAATATTCTTTTATTCTCTACTTTGTCTCGTTATCTGTGTTTTGTTTCTGAGAGAAAATCAAACGGAGAATCGGCCAGTCCTGAATATTAAAGATTCTCTTCGCTTCTGTCAACTTCTCTATTTTGCAGGCATGAAATCATCCCGGACGAAAATAGCTTTCATTATGTGCGGCTCGTGCAGAGAGAATAAAGAGAATGGAAGCGGGCACGTGTGTCGACGCCCCCCCGCCCCCACGCGCCTCATTCGTTGCGCGCTCACACGGCCTCACGTTCTGGACTCCTGTAGTTCTTGTCCTGTATAATTTGTCGATAAAAGTAAGAAACGCTCCAACTCTTCGCTGACTTTATTATATCAAAGGAAACACATTAAACAATGACTAACACCTTTCTACATATCACGAAAGTAATAGGCAGAGGTGGAAAATAACTAAGAACATTTTCTCCAGTACTGTACAAATAGTACTAATTTGAGGTACTGGCAATTTATGAGAATATTTCTATTTTGAAAGACTGAATACTTTTATCCTAACCTTTATCTGACTGCAGCTACTGTGCAGAATAAGATTTTACATGCACAACATACAATAATCTCATAAGATGCATTGTGAATTTACTAGCAATATATAGAATAGTTTGACCTGCAACATTTAAGTTTTTATTAAAGGTTAATGCATCAATAACCTATGACAAAGAAAGGCACTATTCTTCAGAATGAGTCCTCTGACTTTAGAGACCCATGTACATTTTGCTGGTAATACTTATATAAATTGACTTATTTTGAGTGCAGGATGTTTACTTTTACTGCAGTATTTTCTCAGTATGACATTGTCTACTTTTAAAGAATTTCAGTACTTTTTCTACTCCTGGTAATAGAGTGCACAGGCAGACTAAATAATCTATAGTCAATGTATGATGCAGCAGGGAATGCAGAGATGGGGGTGTGGTAATATGGCTTTAATTTGGAGGGATTTAGGCTCTCAGGGGAACTTACAATGAATGAGCAGGCAGGGGGTCTTCATTCTTTCTCAGAGACACTTCAAGAGGGCACATGGCTGTTGCACAAATTTAACCGGTGACCTTTCTATTATGGGACAGTCGCGGTAACCTTTAGGTCACCCTGTTGCCCTGCAACTGGTTAACCAGAGTAACATTGTTTCCTTTTAGTTGGAAGGAGTTAAGACAGGGGGATTCATTTCATCAGCAAGTAAAGTACATGTGCAGGCAAGCATGGAGTACACTTACATGGTGGTGTAAGCACATACAAGTCAAGATGGAACATGATGTCACATTCATGTACACATGAAGTATTTTTCCACCATGAGTATTCAGGTAGTGTGACAGAGTATCTCTACAGTTATAGAGCATGAAGTGGACTGCCCAGCAGTGCTCCCAAGTGCTGGACCATGAGAAAGGTTAAAAATCTCGAAATGATTTCTGAGCAGGAACATGGACATTTCCTGAGGACAAAATGGCTTCATGGAGCGAGACATGTGCAGGAATTGTGAGTAGGGCATAACTGTGCAAACGATGCTGGGAAATGATATAAGGATGGACTAAAGTATTGTAACTGTACTGGGGTTACAGTCAGTTTCACGAAGGGAAGACAGCAGGACCAAACAGATCACCTCATGTGCGATTACCGTCATGATGTGTATTCATGTGGTTCTCAAACTGAGATTCGTGGGCCACCAAGGGTCTGTGAGCAAGTACTGACAGGTCCCAGCAAGATGAACTTACTTTCACTATTAGTTCACCTCAGAGAAATCAGTACAGTGAGGGGAGGTGTAAGAGTGGCTATCTAATTCCAACCTTATTTACAGCATAGTTATATAACTCTATGTGGTTACATCTAACGACACAAATGCTCTCAGATGAGGTTCCTCGGGATAACATCTCCTAATGTGCAACTATACAGTGAATCTACCCATGAAAACATTTGAGAACACCTGGTGTGAGGGAACATGGAGCTGTGATTGCCTCTGAGTCATTCGTTCTGCTGGCCACCGAGAAAAGATTCACATAGGCATGATGGCAATTAAACACAAGCGACATTCAGCGCTGTGTGTGCATGTGTGTGTATATGTGTGTATATGTGTGTCTGCATCTTTTGGTTTGAGTGACATACTTTTACACCTGGGTGCCTGCATGTCTATGCGCGCATACGTAAGACTGCACATCCTGCTCTGCTCACTCAGTTAACTGAGCAATAATGTCTCCTCCCCAAAGAAAACAGGCTCACATGTGCAGTCGTATGAGCAGACTTTTCCTTTTCCATTTAGCTGATGCTCTTATTCAGAGTGACAATGAACAGGTATAGGGGTTCAGAGTCCAGCTAAAAGACACTTGAACAGCACTCATGGCTGCAGCAGGGATGTCATCTGTCCATCATTACTAAGTATAGTTCAGTATGACCGTACATTAGTTGTCTTTTACAATGCCATGCCTATGACAGTTTCAGCAAAATGTAAATGTAAAATCTAATTGGTTTTGAATGGTTTCATAAACTCAGTTGTTGTAGAGCGGCATTTAATCCTTCAGTTGAAGTTTAAACATGAAAATCACCCAAATTGGAGTTGTAAGATTTTCCCCCAACAGCAGTGATAAGTAGATACTGTATGTACACACATGCACATACATTCATGCATTGCACATTCATGCAATGCATGTGTGTATGTAAACCCAAACAGTCAAAATTATTCTCCACACTGTCTCTTTGAGTGTAGTCTTACTACATGTTTACCACACACGTTAGTCTCTCTGCATGGTTTCCACATCATCATTCTGCATGTTTACTACATGTGACTGACATGACTAGGCAGCTGTGAAACTGTAGCCAAAAGGTCTGGCCTCCAACCCCCACTGCTCCACCCTGCACTCAAAAGAATAGTCTCTGCAGGAGGGATCCAGAGTGATCAACGTGTTTTTGTTGCTTGTGTGTGTGTGTGTGTGTGTGTGTGTGTGTAAAACTAGTTGAATGTGAAATCATACAGTTTTTTGTTAGACACACAGGGTAAGTTCAGGGTAAATACATAAAGAGGGACTTCTGCAGGGACGACCATTATAAAGTGACTGATTGTTCCCAAAGGCAAAATTCACTGACTTCAGGTTTTTAACTCTTTGTGCTCCAAGCCGTTCCTTGTGTCGCTCAAGGAATTTAACCCCTGAAAAGCGCCTACCCCCGCCCCTCACTCTTCAAACACTTCCCCTTTCAATGGAGCCAAAGGTATGCAGTAGTTCAGCGAGTATTCAGTTAGAAGTCTACAGTAGTTACACTTCTAGTATGAATGTTTCTATGTGGGAATTCTCCTATATTATTAGGCCTGCCATCTGATCAGTTGTTTGATCTTAGTGTCAGTCTTGTCTTATTATGGACTTATTTCTCCACAAAAAATCAGCTTTTGAAGAAACTACAAAATTCTGACTTTGAACATTGAAGATAATGTTTTGTCAATATACAAAGAGTTTCTGATAAGTCTTTTGCATGAGGGCACCCGGGTCATGGCCTGCAAAGGCGTAAGACAATAAATGGTCTGAGATTAAAACTTTATTTTTCCAAGCAACTTCATTCCAGGATGGATCCAAAGTGCAGCAGTGGTTCAGCACACATGCGGTGAAAAGTGTGACTTCTCCAATCCCTGCCTATCGCTGTATTTACAGACAATCTGTCATTTGACGGGGTTTGTTTTTTTGCTCATCCTTCCCATTTTGATTGTGTTGATCAATAGATGATCACTTATTGTTCTGGTGGACTGGCTTGTGTTGAGTGGATTAACATTCAGCAGAATCAGTTGGTCAGGATGTTTTGCTGAGGAGTGAACAGTGCTGCACTTCGGCTGACGCATTACAATTTGTTTTAAAATATATTTGTTTATGCTGAGTGACCCCGCCCACCTTTCTAACATTATCAGCTTTCACCATCAAAGGTGGGATTTAATCAATTAATGCAAGAATGGGGAGTCACATAGTCCTTTGTAAACCCCCACCTCCAAAACACACACACACTGATTGCACGAACACAATGTACTACATTGAAATAATGGTGTGTGTGAGAGAGAGAGGGAGGGATGCTGGTGGGCTGGGCCTGGTGCTGAGTGGAGCCAGTGCAGCAGGTTTATCAGGTCATATAGCTGAAGGGGAATCTCTTCAGCTGAAAAGTTACCCACCAAGGACTGCCTTACTCACGAGTTGCATACTAGAGTTTTATGCATCAGCACAACACATCAGGACTGGGATGCAGTCAGTGCTGAAGAACAACACTCAAAACAATAGGAATACATCAAAACTGTGGCAGAAGCCTTTAGGTTAGAGAAGCTGGACCCTCACTGGAAGCTCACCAGCTTGAATCCTAGATTAGGATTCAAGGGTTGGGAGTAACACATCAGCAGAGCCCCAAAAGAAAACACACAGTGGGACTCAGTGAAACAAATGTTCCAAATGACAGCAGCTGCCATTGTAAAGTTTCCCACAGATTCTGCACTCAGTGCACCAATCAAAGGAACTGTAATCACAAGGACCCAAACAACAGTGTTATCTGTTCACAGCCCTGTGCACCACAGGGGTCCAGACCTTTGACCCATGTGGTCTCACCAGACTGGAGAGAAAAAGCCTGATTAAGGCCAGTAACACACCAAGCTGACCTCAGAGAACTAGAGCTGACCGAGACCGATGGTGAGATCACTTTCTGTCACCTCATGGTCCTCATGTTGTCTGCTAAAAGTTGAACACACTGCACAGACTGCAGCTGATGGCCACCATGCAGACACATTCTGCACCTGCATGAGAGAGGACTAACTCTTGAGGAAGAGACAGTAGTTATTTGTAATACAAAAGAGTAAACCAGAAACCTCAGGATTGAGGAAAGATATAAAAACAAACGAGTGTTCAGTTGATGAAACTCTAACAGTTTTTCTATAACAGATCAAGAATGTGACTGATGAGTTGCAACTGTCAGTGAAGTCATCAGCCTGAAGGTCTTTAGCATGTGGAAGATGTTTGTTTACCACAACCTGCTCTCTCTTGCTAGCTAGCTTGCACAATAACAACCTGATTTCTGTTGCTCTTCTTGTACCGTGATTTGCTTCAGCTGAACAGCCAATCAAAAAACAAAAAATCTGTGTCGCCGACATGCTGAATCAGACGGTCGGTTGCTGATGTGGGCCAACAGTGAGGAACACTTTGCACAAACTACAGGCAATTGTCAGTCGCCGATGCAACAAACAGGCCAATGGCTGACAGTCAGTTTGGTGTGTCAGGGGCTTAAAACACACAATGATCAGCCACAGAGCAGGAGAACAAAGATGTTTTTTGCTCTGTGCAAAACTCTCAAAATCTACCAAGTAACAGACTTATTAAGTATTCTGTTAAAGACTCAGTGGAGAAATGCATCCTCTGTTGGACATGTGTTTGAATACCTAACACAGCCAGAAACATGCCTTTTAACACTCATGATTATCTCCATTTGTAATGCACATGACATTGTCAAGTTTGGTGTCACTCAAGTCAGTTATTAGTTTTGTGTCACCTGGAATATTTTATTACGAGGTGTTACTAATTGTATGATTTCCTATACATTAAGATATATGTTGTATCAAGCCCCAGGTACATTCCTGCTGTTTACTGATTTACCAAATGTTCGTGAACTACTTTAAACTTCACTCCAAAAGAGTTCAAAGCAGATTTGTGAAGGATGAAGGATGCTGCCTGAGAATCTGCTGACTGATCAACAAGATGCCCAGTATGAACCTTTTTGTGTTGTGTGGGACAAAGACTTGACACTCTGCTGCAGGATGTGTCAGGATGATGTCCAAGAACAAACCAATGGCACAGGAAAAAAAAAACCAAGAAAACAACAACAGGAAAACACCAAAACTGTGGTCTTCAGGTTAGAGAAGTTGGCTTCTCACTGGATGCTCACCAGTTTGAATCCTAGATTAGGATTCATGAGGGGTGAGAGGTCAGAGCCCCGAAAGAAAACACAGTAAGACAGTGAAACAAATGTTCCAAAAGAAACCAGCTGGCATTGTAAAGAAGTCAAAACAGTTTCCCACAGATTCTCCACTCAGTGCACCAATCAAAGGAACTGTAATCACAAGGACCCAAACAACAGTGTTATCTGTTCACAGCCCTGTGCACCACAGGGGTCCAGACCTTTGACCCATGTGGTCTCACCAGACTGGAGAGAAAAACCCTGATTAAGGCCAGTAACACACCAAGCGCTGACCTTGGAGAACAAGAACTGACTGAGGCCGACGGTGAGTTCAGTTTCTGTCACCTCATGGGCACAACACCCCACACAACACCAAACCCACACCGCCGCGGTGAGCCACCTTTTGTCCCATATTTGGTAGTGAGAAAGTTGGCAACCCTAGCCTCCAGCAAAAATAAAATTTCCCTATAAAACGTGCAAACCAGTGCTGATCCATTTTCAAAGCCAAACAAAGACATAGCAGTTATAAACCTGCTGTGTTGACACACTTCAGCTGACAGCCTGTTGGCCATCTCTGAGATCTGCCAAACTCTGTCGACTCTTCTGGTGTTAATCAACAAAACAACGGAAATCAACGGCACAATAGAAAAAGCAGCATGTTCAGTTCCTATTCTGTGTTTCTGTGTCAAAACCCCCAGAGAGTCACAAGGGGATTTTAGGGGGGTGCAGGAAAAATTTTAGTACCTCCAAAAATATATCGTTAACATAAAAATATGTTACTACTGCACATTTTTATAGCCATCATTTTTGCTCTTTGTGATAAATGTCTTTTGATGAGATTTGCAACATGCCGGCTTATTGGATGAATTTATCAAGTAGAATAGCCTGAAAGGAGAAAATGAAAGCACAGGACTTTGTTTATTTACAGATCACGGTCCTCACAAGAAGGCATTACTTTGTCTTGGGAGAACAACTTCTCTGTATTATCCTTTGACCCCTGACCTTACCTTAAGTAGAAGACCCACAACCCCCCTGTATGTGCCCTTTGACCCCTTTAGCCACCAACCCCCGAACCTTCTCTTCCTGTAATTGTTAAGTCAGAAGTTTGTATCACTTTGTCATTTTTATGAAACCAATCAATTGAAATAAATAGGAGATTGATTTGAAATCCATCACACACTCACCAAACTCCTCATTTCTTCCACCTTATCAAATCAACATTAACATCTACTGTATTTACATGTTGCAGCGTTACAAGTTAATCAGGTTTTCCTGTGAGGAACAAATGGAGTCAACAAGAAGAAGCCTACACAGATGATAAGTTTGTGGACACATCATAAAAGTTTAACCCTAATGCCTGAAGGTTCCCAAATGTACTTTTACATTTTAACATCTTCATTTACCTTCTGGCTGCATACAAATGTAATTCTTTACTCAGAGAACTGAATGGTTTAAACCCCAGGTCACGCCCACTGCTCCCACTACTCTCCAGAAATATCCAGTTGACCTTTGACCCCACCTCATACCCTTTGGCTCTCTTTAGCCCATCAGCTGCCCTCCCTCTCCACCACACCCTGTTTTCTTGCGACCCCTGACATTCCCGAGTCCCACCACCAGCAACAGCCCACCCACCTACACAAACAAACACACAGGACATGTGCAGAGGAGGATGTGCACTAATACACGCATCCCTCGTTCCTCCTGTTCTCTCTTTCCTTGTTTGTAAGAGAGCTAATGTCATGTCAGACTGCATGCCGGAATTTGGCAGTTACTCATCAGCAAACATTTTGCACAACTTAAATAAATACACCAATTTTTGGGGGGGGATTTGCATAACTTACCTGTTAAGTAGTAAGTGCACAGGCAACAAAATAATTAATGAGTCCCTGGTAGATCGATTTGCCACGGTGCTGCATTTTAACGACTGCACCATGCACTGTTGTGGGTGATATTAACAGTACCCAGTGTTTGTAATCACTAGTGGTGCAGTAGTGCACACTAGGAAAATGTGCTCTGTGTTTTGTTTACATAACACACCCCTCCTGAATGCCATGAGCACAGGGGCTGCATATCACACACACCAATGTAAACAATGGCACTTTCAAAATATTTAAAAATAAGGCTTTTCAATTTATGTTTTGAGTTAGGAAATGAATTTAATATGTTTATTAAACCTTAAGGACACACAAAATGTGCTTTGGTGAGAAATTCTGAATATAAACAAAACCAAGGAAAACTACAGTGGGTACCTTTAAGCAACTAGAATTACCTAAAGTGACAAAATTAATGGTGTAGCAGCTGTAGAGCTAAATGGTAACTCTTAATTTCTCTGTAATTTCTCTGTGTTTTGAAATTTAGTGTACAATCTTGGTAAAACATATACACATATGATCTAAAATTACAACAAGAATACGAACAATATAACTTAAATTGTATTAATTTACAGGCTACAACTAAAAAAACATTAACAACTTTTTATTTCTACTCTCACTTTTAGTAATGTTAGTCATTCATTATTATTAACATAATGTGTATTAACATAACAATCATGTGGATGATTTTGGTGTGTGTTCACATCACTTAATGGGTGAGTTGACCTATTACCCAACAGGCTAATCTGCCAAAAACTTTGTGTCCTCCTTTAAGACCTTTTATAAACCACGAGGGTCCATTAAAGGGTTCATACCTTCAGCATTGCTTTCAGATTTTGGCCGTTCATGGTTTGTTTTGGTGGAATAAAATTAACTCATAACAGATAAAGTGGTTTTATTGTTGGAGATTTTATGTTTCAAGCATCCCCACTCAGCCATACACTTGGCAGAGTGTTTACCCAACTAAAAATGGAGACAGAGGAGACACAACACAAACCAAAGCGCGCACACACACACACACACATACACACACAGACACGCACACACAGTGAAAAGAGTGGTAGTAAGAATGATGACCCCATGGTGATGAGGGCCAAGCAAAGATAGCAGTGTGATCCAGACCCACATTGCTGAGCACATCATTAGATAATATTATACCAGGGACTCTCCAGTGTGTATTCATATCACAGAGCAGGACAGAGAGAGGAGGAGGAGAGAGAAAGAGAGAGGGAGGAAAGAAAAGGAAAGAGAAGAAGAGAGGGGAGAGGGAAGAAGGACAGCAGAGAGGATGAGAGAAAAAGATGGAAGGAGGAGAGGCGGGACAGAGGACAAAGAAAAGGACTGAGAAAAAGTAGACAGAAGAGGGTGAATGAGAGTGAGAGAGAGGGAAGAGAGAGAAAGAAAGAGAAGAGAGAGAGAGGTCATCCTGTTAATAAAAGCAACTGTGCTCAGCCATCATTCAACAGAGAACAGACACACACACACACACACACACACACACACAGACAGAGGCACACACAGACACACTTTGTCTCTCTCGGTCTCCCCACCTCTCGCTCTCTTTCACCCTCTCGCTCTCGCACGCTTTCATTCTTTCATCGACATGCTCATATGCACAGACACAAACACATCCCATCCTTTCCTTTATCCCTTTCATATTCTCTCTCTCTGCCTGCCCAGCCCTCGGGCCCTTCTTCCCTCTCAATCTATTCCAGGATCCCACATGTCTCTTCCAGACCAGCGGCCTTACAGTGCCGAGTCCAACACACTGGTCCAGGGCTCAACAGAGGGTCGGCTGCAGATTAAAAAAGTCACTACGATTTTATCAATAAAATATCCAAAGGTATTTTTTAAAATCCTGAGCTTGTGCCTTATTACCTCGGCCAACAACGTTTTTGTCCCTGTTGGTTTGTTCTTCTGTCAGCAGGATACCTGAAGCAGATAAGTCGTGGCCTGAGAAACTGAGTTTGGTGATGATCTTTTGCTATTAGACAGTTATCCCTCTCAGCCATGATTAGCCATAATTATGAAACTAACTGAGAAACTAATGGAGACTAATGGAGACCGATACTTGAGTCCAAATCACAAGCCTGCAGGGTCAAGAAATCAATTACAACCCTGCGGCTCCCATCGGCGTGCTCGTCGTCACAAATGCATGCTGTGCAGACCAGCTTTGTTCAAATAGCTTTATTTAAAATTCTAGTGGAGATCCCAAGGCTTCCAAAGATAACAAATATGTCTGGCTGAATTAAAGGGAACTGCGTATAAAATGACGCACAAGACATGTAGATATTTTCGGTTTGAATATTTCACTCAATATAAGTGTGTGAGCAGCAGATACAGAATATGGATTTGAAATTCTCATACAGCATGGAAAGGAGTTCAAATTTAAGTGATACAAGTTAAAGTTTAAGTGATAGGAAAGATATTTGATTCAGTCTTAGGTGAGGTTAATGCTCTCCAAGCACCTTCTAACTGTTACATAGAACATTTACTGTGAATAGTGCCGACTAAATGATTTAAAAACAATTTCCCTTGTGGGATTAAGTATTAAATCAGTGAATTAATCTTTTAAAGCTGCTGACTGCATAATGTTGCCAGAGCCCTGCCAAGTTAGGGCAATGTCAGGTTGGTTCAATAAAACATTACCGCTGGCTAAAAACCGAACAGGCCAAACACAGAAAACACTCTGGCAGATTGTTAAAGGGCAGTTCGCTGCTTTTTTGGGGGGTTGTGGCGTGTTTTAGGGGGTCTCAACAGGAGCGAGGAGGAGGTGACAGACTGAAGATGTTTGTGAGTGGGGAGGGGAGCGAGGGGAGGCAGAGGGTGAAAAATGAGAAGGAGAGACAGACAGCTGGAAAGAGTGTGTGTGTGTTTGTAAAAGGCAAGATGGAGAGAGAAGGGTGAGAAAGAGAGGGTGAAGAGGAGAGGTTGAAGGTGGGGGAGGAAATAAGAGAAGACAGAGACAGGGAGAGAGAGAGGATTAGAGAGAGAGAGAGAGAGAGGGAGAAGGAAAGACAATACAAGACAGAGGAGACGGTGTATAAGAGCAGGATAAACCACAGCAGGCGGTTTTGATTAGAGAGGTTATTGGTCCTCGTCGTTTCTGGTGTGAAAGCTGCCAGAAACCAGAAGACTTTGGCTGAAATAGACTTAGCTTAGTCACCACGTCTTGTTTAGACAGATGGGCTGATTTGTATGGAGGTTCTGCAGTTGGGCCATATGACTTGAAGAAAATGTAAACAAGAGGCGATCAGTTTTGGCTGTCAGGGCCCCGTGGACGGTGGGACGTCCCACATGATGAGGAAGCCTTGACAGATCAGTGTGGCTGTAAGTCACAATCGGGACAAAATACAAAAACGACTTGTGATAATTTTACTTGCATGTTTTATAATGAACTACATGATTTTATTAAATTGCACTGCCATTGTTACTTTTCATTTTACTTTTTCCTTCCTTTGCTATTGATTTTGCTTCCTGTTTGTTAAACATTACAGTTTTGAGAAGTGTATTATTTTAGGTTCAATTTTATTATTATATATGTACAACATTGATATTTTATAATATACATCCACAACATTATGTTTGTTTTTTTTATTTGTTTGATTTTATTTTGTTTTGTTACAA
>OMLF01007578.1:1334-15770 GCA_900302615.1 Holocentrus rufus | reverse complement strand
GGCTTTGAGCCCTTGGAGAATATGGTTTCACAGATGAAGCTGTCACAGGAAACAGCTTGTGTTCGGCAGCAGGCTTTTCAGACGATTCTCACCTGTCGCCTACTACGGCATAATGACAGAAATTTGCGAAACAATCCCCCGGTTCAGGTAACAAAGGAGCTAGCTCGTTAGCATTTTAATGTGTAATCACCCAAAGTTTTGCTCCTGAAACATTAAAGCGTTGGTGATTTTGACTGGCGCCGCTTTGTTTGTTGCGAGAATTTTTTTTTTCCTGGTTAATGTAAATGAAGAACTGCAGAGCGGCATATGAAATAATGATCGCAGCAGTGGCGGCCCTCAGAGAAGGCAGGGTGGAATTTCAGCTCTGCGGCAAAGAATGGCAAGATGGAGGGAAGGATGCTGTTACAGTTAAAGGATCAGGCGATGCAGACTGACAAAAAAGCTGTACTACAAAGTCTCTCCAGGTTATTACTATAAATAAAAGACAGAGGGCCGAACGAGCTAAATTGTTAACTTCCACCCTTAGGAGAAAGCTGAGCCCTCTTTTGATGAGTCAGCCTTCCCTGTGGTGTGCAGGAAACAGAAGATGAACGGGCTTTAGTTTCTCAAAACTTCTATGGCTATTTCACATCGTGGCAGAACCTATACCATCAAACTCCCCAGTGCATTATCGCTATAGTGCACAAAGGTATACAGAGGGCAGCTATTACCAAAGCAAATGTCAAGTACTCTGGCAACTAAAAGCTGCAGCTGACACATTGCAATTCCTCTCAAGAAGCTGAGCCTTTTCCCAGATAGTGAATCGCTACGCTGCACACAAAATCCATATCTTTCCTAATGGGAAGTGTGAAGTACCCTTTTGAACAGAAATGTAGCTGTGTGGTAGCAAGAGATGTGGAAGCTGAAATGCCGCCATTAAAAATGGCAGAAGACAGGCTCACTTACATTCAGGTTTTTGAAAACTTGAGGGGGAAAAAAATGAAGAAAATAGCCTGGTATTCCACAAGTCCATCTTTCAAGATCTGGGTACTCTCATTCAAAATGAAATAAAAGACGGCCTTCTGTCTATGCTGAGTTTAACAACCTGTTTTGTGGATGAGGACCTCCCCTCCCTATGGTGTCCCCTTAACCCACAGATAATGACAGCTTTACAGCCCATCAGTGTTTAAGTGTTGTCTGTTTGGGACACCGGCTTCAAAAGCTCAGTGCCACTCCTTTACAAATGACACAGAAAGGGCTGAATTCAGTAAATTCCCTCGGCGCCGTGCTTAGCTAAAAATGGCCACTGCTAGACTATAGCATGAAACAGGTAGTCTTTTCATATGGTAATCACTTTTAGCCTTTTTTTCCCCCCTAAAGCGGAGCCATTTCTGAATAACACAACTAACAATCCAACTGCTTAGAATCAACAAACGTAAATTACTTTTTGCAAAATAGCCTGAGGTTAAAATTTTTTAAAGAGGCAATAAGTAAGATTTTTACCACACTGCAAATGGCTATTGTTTATCTTCATGGGGTTCAAAAGGGTGTTGATTGATTGCAATGACTCAACAATGACTCAGTGCCAGGTGTGTAGATAGCTGGTTCTCAAAACTCACTTCCAGGCAGTTCACTCCATTTCGGAACAAAAACTCTCCGCCCACCGGAATTTATAGACACGCCTGATCTCCTCCCCCACCTACTCACACTTTCAACTGCTCAACAATGAAGTCAAGTGAGCAGGGTCGCACAGCAATTCAAGTCCCCATGAAATGAAGCCACATGACTCCTGCTTCCTGTAAAACTGAATATATTTAATGATGACCTCATCCTGACCTAGTGGGTGAAATTAGATATTTCAACCAAAACCTTCACAAATTTTTGATCTCCTCCAGTCCTTTCAAATAAAAATGTGCTTCTTGCCCTACCTGATATCCTGTTGGTTTACACTTCTGAATGAATCCCCCCCTGCATTATGTCCTGCCCCAACATCCTGTTTCAACAGGAAATACATCAAATCAAGGAAGTAAGAGTGCCATTTCATGGGGTCTTTCAGTGACAAAGGTTAAAAATCCTCATTTTGAAACCCTAAAAGCAGTATCATTATTGCAGTATTTTGCACAGTGATACCTCTTCAGCGGATGTTTAGACTGGATCTGTTCAATTAGCTAATTACCTGTGTCTGTTGTCAAAATGTGAATTTACTGTTTGAGCCAGTTGACTGTTTACTGTTTGAACTGTAACGGGAGGTGGTATGTGGGGGCGGGGCCTGTTTTAGAGACCTGCATAGGAGGAGGTAAGTTCTATCGATGTTGCAACCATCTCTGGAGAGTGAACCTTTCTTCTTGTACATGTTTCAAGAGGCTGACAGCAGCTGGACAAATCAGTTACCAGTAAGCAAATGCTGCATCTGCTTTGCTTTTATCTGTATCTGATCAATATTAGGTTCAAAGAAGCACATCCTAGCAGAGCCACCTCAGATCTATAAATATCATACATTTATATTTCATTCACTTCACCACAGGCAAATCAAGGCACGCTTTTCTTCTCACTAATGGATCCCACACAATGAGACTGACTGGACATCAAAGTTGCATAGAAAGAGCTTTGAAATGAGGCCATTATTATTATTCTTTTCTTTTCAGTGCTAGACCCATATTTGCAACACATTGCGACAGTAAATTTATGAATATTTGATAATCCAAAAGAACTTTCTGTCTGTTTGTCGTCAGCCTCCTACAAAAATGCTTTATCTCCAAAAAGTAAACTTTTTCAAGGACTGTGAAACCTGGTTCATTTTCTCGTCAGTCTCCATGCATTTTGGATGTTTTGTAATGTTTTTTCGACACATTAGAGTGTGGCAAGGTGCGCTGAAAAAGGGCACTGCGGGAAAAATAAAGGCTTTTGCAAGACACTAATGCCAAAAGATTACAGCCTTAAACCATATACAGTAACTGCACAAGAACAAACAGACAGTGTAAATTCTAAGCCAGCCTTGACACACCTAAGCAAGAAAAACAGCTTTGCAAACGGCAAGACTGTGTAATTCGACCACACTGAGGAGACACGTCTATGTGTATATTTTATCGGCCATATCCCAACAACAAATAGAACAGGAGCCATGGGTGCATTGTATATTTTGCAATTTTAGAAAAGAATCCACAGTAGCAATTATCCCCTGGGGCATGAGGGAGAATAGATGAGAGGTAAACTGAAACATCATAATGCATATTATCATTACATTTACACTTTAGGCACTGGGCCAATGCTTTAATCCAGAGTGACTTACAATAAGTGAACAGGCATGGCTTCAGTTTCTCGCTCTAGGACACTTCAACAGGACACATTGTTGTTATTATATATTGTATCTTACCTGCTGCTAGGATCATAAAAGGAAAATCGACATAATAGCGGTTGGTTTAATTCAACTCAACTAGCACACTTGAGAATAAAACACCCCAAGTTAAATCCTTTAAGTCTCAATTAGAAATATTTAGGCTGTATCAGCCACAGGAATACACACATGGACTCTCAACAAATATAATTTTCTGATGGGAGATAGTCTTTCAGATCCCATTATGATTCACAATATAGATCCGTTTTGCTCCAGGGGTACAAGCAATTCAAAGGCAAAGAAACCACTGAGAGCTTAAAAAATGCATCTAAAACTCACATTTAGCTGTCACATCGCTTTAGAAAAAGTGTTCCCCATCACGGGAAATTAAAAAAAAAAAAAAATCAAAACGAGGCCAAAGAGGTATGAAAGGTCGGGCTGTAATCTGATTCTGGGTTGGGCCTTTAAGTCAAGTCAAGCCTCTTCTCTATGGAAAACAGCCCTGTCAGGACCTGTGTGGTGGGCCCCCTCTTTGTGTCACTGTCATTTAGCATCTGCACTGGCCTGTCAAATAGAATGCCACCCTAGCACTGGCTGCTAGCCCCAGTATGAGACAGGATGCTGAACAAAGGCCCCAGGATGATAGATGATGTTATACAACAGCCACTGTATTTGTCAGTAAAACGGGGCCTCTCCCCGACAACTATTGATGGATAGGATTCTGAAAGTGCGTCATTTCAGCGCACGTGATAAAGCCTTCAGAGGTCACAGCGAGACAGGAAGAGAGAATGAAAATGGGAACCAAAACAAAACTCGACGATGTCTGATAAAATCCAAGGACCCACGTTAAAGTAATAACCTGTGACATTTTCATTGAGGTGAATGACAAATGTTTTGATAGTGTGTATCATCCACTGACATGACACAACGGTGACTGAATGGGAACGAATCTATGTTCCCAAGGTGCTAGGATCCCAGATCCTAACGTTCCCTCAACTTTATTATTTTCATACATTTTCACAATGCTATTTCAGATGCTATTTACTTGCAGATCAGATCACATTTTTGTTAATATACCAGAGGACATGGACATTATAGATATTTTTCTTCATATGCTGAGCAAACATAAGATTGCGTATATTGCAAATGTGTATTGTCACTGATGTTCATGCTAACACTAATGCTGGCTCTGTTACTGTAATAAAAAGTGTAACTGAATAACAGCGTATCCTTGAAGGCAGCTTGAGCATAAATACCATTTCAGATATATTTATTGAATGCATACTTTCAGATGAGGCTGTTTTCAGTTTGAAAAGAATTCCCTATGGCCTGTAAACACAGCACCTTGGGATCACAGGGCGTACCAACACTCAATGCATACCCAGTTTGTGAAAGCGTGTACATTTGCATCGTTTGTTGCTCTAAACATCGGTTGTAGGGTTGGTCCGGAAGTGAGGGGTTTTACATTTCTGACAGCAGCAGCAGCGGTTTGTTTGGAATAAAGACAAGAAGAACTGGGTAGTCAGCATGAGCAGCTATCGCCATCATGGCTGAACGGGCAAATAAAAGACCACTGACCACCGAAACTCAAGCAGATCAAGTCAATAAACAGAAAAGACAAGAAAAAAAAGACATCACAGCACTGGCCGCACTGTTGAATTGCCAAGGGAGCTCTGGGAAATGCAGTGCAAAAACACCACAATAAAAATGTCAAAAAAAAACTAGCATCTTGCAGATTACCACTTTTAACTTTTTTGGAGGGCATACTGTGAAAATAGCACTGTGGCCCCAGCTGTTCCTAATGAAAATGATTCACTAACACTTCCTCATCAAGACTGCCCGTGCCTCCCTCACACTGACATATGTATTTCCGGGTGCTGAACGTTAAGCCCCTGTGTCTTCTTGATGAGCTCGAGCACCCAGAGGGTTCATGTGTGAGTCACGGCCATTGGCTGGGCTGATACACAATGACAGACCGGGCCTTGGGCAGACAGACCAAATGCCATCACGCCACACTCGGCTCACAGCACTGCAGCACACAACACAGCCATTAGCTATCGAAGTAGGCAGCTGCGTCTTAGACACACATTAAAAAGAGGCAACTGGCATTTTACTACACAAATGTATCAATGGGAACTAAAAGAAATGCAGGAAACAGACCTATGGCGAAATAGACTGATGCTGGACTATCATGTATTTTACTTTTAATACCAGGCAATGAGATGGCCTTGACAGGCTTTTAATAGGCATTACCTCTATTCACGATCAAGCTGAATACTATGAATATGCTAAAATGGGCACTTTCTTATTCCCCTTTCTAAAGAAATAACTTCTTTTCCCTGTGGGTTACATGCAGCCAAAGTTCAGATGCTGCCAAGAGAGTATATAATAGAAAATCTCACTAGAATATTGATGTGCAACTCTGGCCTTGCTCAAATACACCCTGTCACACCTTATAACATCAGAGTTACAGTGTGTGTGTGCCACAGACCAGTGATGGAGAAGAAGTAACTTTTTTTCCCCTGAATTATGTGTCCAAATATATGCATGCAGCCATGGTGACACATAATATCGTAATGTGTAACAATCTGTGAAAGATAAAATGAACACATGGTGGCACAGCGTGTGGGATGGAAGGTCACAACGCTGCACCAGTACACATAATAATCAGAAGTAACCGCAACTGTTGAAATAAAATAACACAGACATTTGAAACAGATTCAAGGTGCTCTGTAATTATTGCTCAGTTCCAGCTGTCTCTATCTCTGGCGTCAACTTCCGCTGAGCAATTCTCAGAGACAGTGTGCAGAACCCAGGAGCAACAGCAGCTTGACGGGTTTCAGTCTCACCCAAGAAGAAATACACAAATTGAATTGCTGAGTGACCGCAGCTTTTTCTTTAGATCAATAAAATGTTTCACTTTTCAAAACTAAATGCCACTGAGAACTTCCAGCATCCTCTCCCAACTCATTTCCTGCCCATTTTGCAAGACTTTGACATATAGGCTGTAACAAAATCCATCTGCGCCTAAATGTCGAGGAGATCCTGTTTTGAAGCGCACTCGCAAACACACACTACACTTGGTGTGAAAGGCAGAGGTCAAAGAGCAGTAACAAAGAAAGCCAAGTGTGCTTTGACTGTGACACACCTGGCAACAGCACGACAGACCTCTAGATGGGTGTGATTAACCCCCTGACCGGCGAGCTTTGTTTTCTTCTGGCGGCATCTGCTTCAGTGAAGCAGCTGAGCCTGCAGGAGTTAATGTACCAGTGAAGAAAGCAGGCGTGCTGCAATCTTTTGAAGGTCCAAGAGGGGGGGGAAATGGGACTTCCGTATGGCTAAGACATTTGAAGGAGGACAGCACAAGATGGATCTGCCTATATTAGACCCCCTCTGTCTGTGCTGTCTTAAAAAAACAGTGAGCCATTTGTGCCAGCATTGCTAGCTGTGGGGGCTGCAACTTGTAAATAAGACCTACGCATCACCTCTGTGTTTGCTAAGTATGTGGTTCTGTCATTTCGGACATCCAGGTACTTCTTCATAGCATGTTATAGTAATACTGTGGCATACAGCTCTCTGTAAAGGGCGGGTGGGGGTGGCGAGGAAAAGACTTATAAACCGTGTCAGTTCCTTTCCAGGGATAAAAATATTAAATCTTTCCTTTTTGAGAGAGGGGGTCCATTTTCATTTTTCACTGCTTCCTCTCCCTCTCCACAGACAGACATGATAGGATAAAAAAAATTGTCTCTGTCTAGGATATTTGTGCCAGGGAAATCAATCAATTAGCTATAAGCGCTGAGATAAGTCGCTTTCTCATTATGCGGGCGGTAGCTGCGCGCTGATGCTCTTGCTGCAGAGTGCACTTACCCGTGCACACAATGAGGTCAGCACGTGACCTCCCTCCGGCAGTGGGCACAAACACATCCCTTCTGCAGAGCTCTGGGCGAAGCGTTAAGGACCATCTGAGTGAATCCTCAACATTATGCCATCCTGACACATTGCATCGGAAACACAGATTGCTCTGCGTGCATGCACGTTGCTAAAAATATCTCTACGCACGCATGCATGCTCCAGAGGATTGTTTAGTAGTACCTCTCTGGTGTGTAAAGAAACTTGGCATGGAAGAGAAGGCTGAAAACTCTATTGTAATGCATGAGTTGCATCTGTGGTGCCTGAGCTCATTCAGTGCTTTAGACATATTCATTTCCTCCAACACTTAAAGCACATAATAGAAAGGGGAGGAGCAAACAGCTTTGCACTAATAAATCACCACGAAAGTCATCCCACAGAAAGGTTACACATTTCTAATTACATCCTTTTTATTCATCTATGTGGGATTTCTTCCTACTCTGCCTTTGATTTATAGTAAATCAACCAGCTCTTGAGTTCTGAAGCCTTGTTGTTGATTCATGGGAGGCTGACAGCTCCTGACATTTTCCTATAAATATTAATCATAAATCTAGGTTCAAGTCATGGTAGTGCATAATCTGAAAGACATAACCAGTCAAGAATATTAATTAACTAAATTTAATTAATCTCTCAGATAAACTAGTACAGGGAAATCTTCCCAGTCCGTTGCTCCATTACTTGTCCAATAGATAAAGACAACATGAGGAGACATGGGTAAAGATATCAAAATGTGTGCACTTCGATTAATGGTGCACGCTTTCAATTTTTTTGTTAATTCAACCAGGCAAGTTAATTAAAAATAAATTTGTATTTACAATGACAGCCTGGCAGACTTCAGGAACGCCAGCACAGCGTGAGTTTTCCCCAATCCAACCTGCAGGAGCATGTTTTAGATTTTTGTAAAGATTTAGAAATCATAGACAATTAGGTGGATTTAGATAAACTTGCATTATCATGAAACAATAATTCCTGTAATCCTGCCTTTCCTCATTCATACAGTCTACATTACACATCCACTGCATGAGCATCAGCATTATCTACATCTGGAAGAGCAAAACAAATGAGTCTACACATGCAACACAAAAGGCTTATTCATGCCTAGAAGATCCTAGCTACCCACCCTTGAAATTCATTTAATTCAAAATATAACATGGCAGTTAATGGCAGTTTATTGGTTCCACTCTTGTATTTTTGCAGCCCTTTCGAATATATATATATAAAAAAGACTTTGTCAGATGAGAACTGTTTAAGGTGTGTGGGAAGGCAAACCTCAAAGGCAGACAGATAAGCCTTTCATTCCTGGCTTTTGTTTATCTCACAGGGAAGTTTAAAAGGATATCATTCATTATTCAGACTGTATTTGCAGAATAGAGACTCTTAGCTGTGCTTGGTTTTGGAGACGCTCTTTGTGTAAATGTTAAATAAACCTTAGACCTTTGCTCCCAGGATTACATAGCAAATGCATGACAGTCATTCCCATACTCACAATGGAACCATCCTCCACAATAGGGCTATACTATTAGACTATCACACACCTGACATATAGCATTTTGTACATCACTCCTTGATATGGTGCCAAAACCGCTATTCTGCACATCACTTTTCCATCTATTTTTTTCCATAACACCACTCACCTTCAGTCTTATATAAGATTTACCTTTGCAGTTCAAAATACCCTGAAAGTAAGAGCAAAAGCACATTGGCCATTTTCATGGCCAGCCTATACATAAGCAGTCTCTGCTGCTGTGAATGCTACCATTATTTACAGGGACCTTGTGATATAACTGTAATTAAATGCGCTTGATTGCGATGCAGTTTTTTTGTGTTTGTTTTTTTTTTGAAACACATCAAGAAAAGTTCTTCCATTTTCCACCTTTGTCTGGGGTCAAAGTGCAGGGAATGTCATGTCAAAGGACAATGTTTTGTTCAATTGCAACAAATTCCTTGAAAACACGATTTGCTGAACTGTGAAAACGATATGTCATTTACCATGAGAATGTCTCATTTTCTCAGAATTTGATTGGGGTTTCAATTAGTGTATATCAGTATTGTGGGCCGTTTATTATGATTATGCAAAGACTGCAAATGTTATGATTTTGATTGAGCAGCATTTCTTTCTTTTCAATAACACTGTCATAAATTCACACAGGGACTTGTAGCTGGGATCATGCTATTGCTTTACAAATATACATCTGTAGAGCAAATGTAACCAGGGGTATGCTCTGATTTCCCCAGTGCAGGAGCGTGTAGTCATTCCTCGCACATGTTAGAAAACATATCAACAAATGCACTTGGATCCAAGACTCTAATGTGAATGTGTTTGTAGGCTACTGCAAGTTGTAATAACCTAGGTGGTACAAGCAAGCAGGGTGAATCAATTATCCTCTACAATCAAATAAAGCAGACCACACAAGTGTGCATGCCTGCACAGGCAGCAATGTCTTAATCTATGTGGTAAGGAGCTGTAGTTTCAGATGGGACTGGGTTTTGGTTTGATGGATTCTCCGAGCTCAAAGCGTGAAAAGCAGTTGTGGATGTCAAGATTCCCTTGACACTCATTCACCGATGATCAATTTCCCATCCTCCATCCTCTGGCCTGCCCTCACACATCAGCATCAATCCAACACAAGTAAATACAGTGAGTGGCTTAATGCATTTTCCTCTCGAGGGACTCTGCAGACCAAAATGGCATCTGGAGAGTAAATAAATAAATATTCCGCTGAGTGGCGGAGTGGATTGCATTCTGTTGAATAGTGAGCAACCTTTTCCCTCTGTCGTCCATAAAAAGGAATGCAATTCTTTGCTGCCGAGCATAATAATAAACAGCTAAGGACACAGTTACAGAACAGAGTAATGAATTGGATGATAAAAGTAGAGTGATGAAGCGCAGTTCAAACAAGGAGAAAGAAGGCAGTCACCCCTTGTTAAACAAATCAAACGGCATGACTGTCGAGTCAGCATGTGCACTTGAGGAGGGCTAATTACAGTCCTCCTTTAGCATGGCCTCCATTCAAACTGCAATCAGGAGTCTGGCACAACACAGCCTATGAAAATCACTTCAATTAACTTGGTCCATCCACAATGCTATACCATGAGATAGTCCTCTGGAAAGACACTGTTTATTTCACATTACTGCATCAGCTTATGTCAAAGTATAAAATGTGCAGCCCCTTTGGCAATGACAAGAAGGACAAACAAAACAACACTCAAGCCAGCTTAAGGCGCTCATGTTGGTGCGACTGGTTTGATAAAAGTTCACTTCCTCGCTCTTTCACACCACTAGATCATGCGGTTTGATTAATCTCTCCAAGCACATAATCTAGTGTGTTACCCACCGAGCGCAGCAGCTCTCACCCAACCTCTGCACAGCGGCAGCTGGATAAGCTATGATAGGACGAAGGGCATGGTAGGAAATATAACACGTCCAGTGCTCAACATCATGACCTTGACTGGGGAGCAGGCTGACAGACAGGCTCTATCTTTTCACACCACTGAAATGGACCCAGTCCAATTACAGGCACTGGGCACATTGTCTTGTTAACTTCAGCTCCAACTGTACATTTGGGCAACTCAGAGATCAAGCACTCACTGGAGTTTAAATTGACAGAGCTACCTTTTTCGCTGTCACAGCTTCCTGTGTTACTCTGTCTGTGCTGAGTGATGGGGGAGCAGAATAAGCTGTCTACGGCATCTATGCAAATAGAGATCGCATCAAAGTCGGCAAATTCTGACAGGCGTCGTAGGAGGTCTGACTGTTGTTAAGCAATCTGTTATAGAAATATACAGCAAATGGTATAATGCAGCAGCGTTTAACTTGAAGAGGGTTACACCCACCTGCATTGTTTAGTCTGTCTGCCATGCAAAGTTGTTACACCGACAGATATTATGTGTGCATTGGTATGCATAGCATATCTAGCATTTTCATAAACATGAGAGCCTACTTTAGCGCAACTGGTAGGATTTATTAAACATGTAGCCCATTATGAGTAATGTGCACATTATCTTTGCATAGAAATGACTTTGCACGTGTGCAATTTAGATTTTTTGATCTTGCATGCAACAATGGCTGCTGTCCTGCGGCTTTGCCTTGAACTTGAAGACAGAGGGACTGGTTGCAGTTCAGTGACACAGTGAAGATAGCAGCTGCATTTGATCCAAACTCCACTGGATTACTAATGAGGTATTGACCTATAAATGGCACTTTAGAAATGACAGCTACCAATATTGACCTTTAAAAGAGGAGTAAATATAAACATTGTCTCCCAAAGCTCACCATTGTGCCTGTGGCAGAGGTCAATACCAAGGCTCCATTAGAACCGTTTAAGTAAAACATTCTCCTGGAATAAAATGGCAGCTATTTGGCAGAATTAGCCGGGAGAACATGCATGGAATATCTGAATATTTAAACACACAGAGCAGACTTGATTGCAAGTGCTGCTGACAGACTCATAGTGAGAGGCGACCTAGACATGCAGACCATGGCTCTGAAATACGCCTGAATGTTAATTGGAAACATAGCACAACTCCTTCCTCACTGAGGCATGTCATTGGAAAAGAAGTAAGTGGGAGCAGCAATAATATACAAAGACACTTATAAGGATAAAAGAGCACAACTCATCATAATATGGGAAGGCAGATGATGCCAACGCTAAATATATATCTAACTTAAAAAAAAATCATAGAAGAATATTTCATTCTCTACAACTGCCCTCTTGGGCTTACATACTGCAGCTTATGGTTACAAATGGCAGCTAAGGAAAATGTAGTTTGTAAAACACAGTAAAACCTTTCTTGTCTCTGTCAGAACTGCACTATAATATAGTCTCACTTGGAAATGCTCCAAAGAAACTGTAATACCAGATAATTAAAAAGGATCACTACAGAAAAATTAACTGCATAAAATCACGTCCTCATTTTTTTACGCCGATAGCACACCCTTAATCAATTTACTATTATTATTATTTTTTTTTGCAACGGGACAATCCTGGGTCAGTATAT
This sequence comes from Holocentrus rufus, assembly GCA_900302615.1. NCBI lineage: Eukaryota > Metazoa > Chordata > Actinopteri > Holocentriformes > Holocentridae > Holocentrus > Holocentrus rufus. The sequence continues at coordinate 3,550 of OMLF01007578.1, read as the reverse complement.
GAAAAGCAGCAAGGTGATCTGAGTGTGTCGGATTCAGATGTGCCGTACAGGTGTTTTATTGCAATGTCAAAGTCAGGCTAGGAGGCTAGGAGCATCTCATGGCACAGTTCTAGTGCCCCTATGACTGTCCAACACCCTACCCCCATTCCCTGACCTCTATTTCCCTGTTGGTCAGTCCACAGCAAATCCGAAAAGCCTCCCAGCATCTCCATGGCGACGGGCCTCTGTTGAGCAGATGGCCTCAGTGTGCCGAGCGGCAATTAAAGAGGGAGCGATGAGCGGGGAAAAGAAAGTGGGTCAGGATCAGGGGGAGCAGGGCCGGCAACGTGAAGCTGCCTCTGCCTCGGGCCTGCGCATGGACGTACACTTATGCATTTGCGCACTCACCACCACACACACACACACACACACACACACATATTCTCGCTTCAGTGCACTCCTTCCTCGGTCTTCCCTGCAAAAACAAATACCCGCCCCACGCCAGTCACGAAGCATCAGCATTGTAAGAATGAAAGGGGGTGGGGGGGTTAGAGCGAACGGGGAAGTGCACTGAGCAACAAACTGCCCCCTAACCTCACGCATCATATCCATCCAATGGCGAGAAGTCAGACAAACTTCCAGCGGAATTACACTGGCAAATCCCACTGCCCCATCAATAGGATTAACCCTTTAAAACCTGTACAGCGTCACACAGAATCAGCCCCCCGTTGTTTGGATTACTTCCACAAGAGCGCCACTCTGGCAGGAATTGCTTTTTCTCTTTCCGCATTACCAATAATTCACAAACAGCAGGGATAAAACACACCCACAGCGATGTGGGGCAAATCCAATCAGTTTCGTCCTCCTACTATTTTCATCCAATATTTTTGCAACCCATTGAAACATGGGACTTCCATTTCATCTTGAGCTGGAACCACTTGTTATAAAAGATCTGATTGAGCTTCTAAATCACTCATTACTCAAATTTAGAACGCCTTTAATTAAACTAATTTAGCAGACAATATGATCTCTAGCACATTATGGAGCTTTTAATTTAATTTGGTGTTTTATGTTTCATAATATTCATACAATTAGGCAATGGGCAGCGCATTTGTTTGAAGATAGCTTTAATGGAGAATATGAGTTGGTTTTGGGGGTCCACCGGCTTCCCACACAGAAACTGAAAAAAAGACCTAATGAGCTGGAAAAAATTGAATGAACTTTTATTTGCACAACTCTTTTCATCCATCCAGTAGTCCCAGTGTGCCTAAATAGAGCCTCAGCCAAGAACACTATTTCAAGGCAAACTGGAATCACCCCTGGAACATAGCCTCATTCAGTAACAGCATGACCCTCTGCAAACTCCCATCCCCCGCGGGGTCTACATGTAAGTCTCCATTTCCCTCTTCCCTCTACACGTTTAGGCCGTTACTTTTCCCTTGCAAATCATTTTTCCATGACTTTGGAAAGAAGCACAATCCTTAAAGTCGTTCTGCAGGACAACTCGAAACTTGGCAAACTAAGGAGTGTGAGTCTGCAAGTAGGAACGGTATTTTAAGGGGCTTCCTGCAGCATTAAACAGCCTTTATATCAAGTTTCTCATTCCTAACATTTGTTCCTTTTTAGCTTCTATTTTCAGGCTCCGTGATGCTGACAAAGAGGACACCGTGCCAGGAACAATCGCAAGGCCCTGCATCCATCTGAAATAAATATTTACTGATGCTCATGCTCCGCTTGGTGAGCACGGCATATGGTTAAAATAAGGAAAGGAACTCAATTGAGAGATACCAATAAAGCCAAGAAAAAGTACTGATCACTTTAAGTCTAAATCTGTGTGCCTGCAAGCTGTGTGGGTGCAGGGTCACCGCGTGGGCGTTCCTGTGGCTGTTGATACATACATATGTTAGCACCATATAAGTGTCGTAACTCAGATGTTCGGCACGTGGGCAGGAAAGAAGGGGCCCCTGACCCCCAACCTTCTGTTTCTCTGGCCTGAAGTAGCATTTGGCATTTGCATGGCTCAACTGACAATTGCTCTAACCTACAAAATGGCCCCCCGTGATTCCTTCACTGGTATCAAAGCCCACTCCCAGATCCCTGACTAGTTAATTCCACTAGCAATCTCATAGCCAAGCAAGAAGTGCGCTGCCAGGGTGGAGGCTCCCATGTGGGAGCTCCTGGCAAAGATGTTCAGCTGGAAGAAGCAGGGAGAAGTGAGAAGGAGGGTGGGAGGGTGT
>OMLF01007572.1:6122-16331 GCA_900302615.1 Holocentrus rufus | reverse complement strand
GTGTTAGCATTGCACGCCCATGCAGAAAGAAGTGTTCCAGGGGACTGAGGTAACAGTGCGCGCTGGCGCTTGGTGGGGGCAGGGCGGGGCGCCTACTGCCACAACACCCCCCCCACCCCCTCAGCTGAGGTAGACGGCGTTCTACTGTGGAAGCATGGATACACTCGAGCACTTTTACCACAATCAACATATTTACATTCGGCATGAAAAAAAACAAAACAAAAAACAAATGAAATAAACTTGGTATATTTAAGTTGTTGGATACGTTTCCTCTTTTCTCATCCCAATCAAGGTTCCTTCAGTAAATTTTCGTGCCTTTTCTGGCTTGCTTTTCCCTGTGTGAACAACAAATTGAAACGTCACTTCAAGTTACATTTGCGGGTTACACAGAATGTCTTTTGTTTAGATCGTATTCCTATAGCAAAAAAAAAAACAAAAAACAAACAAAAACAAAAAATGAAAAGCATCTATCAGTGTGACTCCCCCTACCCTCACCATGCAGTGAACGACGCTAACATTGACTTAGTGGCCTGGCTACAAGGGCCACTTCAAACCGACAAAGCTCGCTCTATGAAAATAAACCTAGACGGGCTTGGACCTTGCTAAGACACTGCTATAGTCAAGGAGGTGGTTCAAAATCCTTCAGCAGATGGCCTGGAAACAGAACAGAAAGAAATCAGACGTTCTGTGGTCTCTGCAGTGGCTACAGAGAGGGCCGGTACAAGGCCATCCTGCACAGCCCTGGCCACGGCCCTTCTAGGAAGGCAAAAGGGGAAAAAGAAATTTTAAAATTAAAGTACCGTTAACGATAAGAATGTCAATCCCAAAACTAAACGGCATTGCTGCAATTATGTACGGTTGGCATTATTCGGCATGTCTATAAGTTGTTTTGTACATTTTTAAGAAGATGGTGGACCCTCAGGGGAAAAACTGAGGTGATTTTCTCTCGATACTCCTGCCAGCCGCCAGCTGAGGGGTCGCCAACTCTTGCTCCGGGGCCGCTATGTACAGATAGACTTTATGTACAGGGTCATCTTAGTCACACATACACATGTACAATGCCGCCTAAAGCGCCAGAGTTGAAGGCAAGGTCAGTTGGCAGCCGACCAAATTTTAAATTTTCTTAAAAAAATAAAAATGTTCAAGAACTATCAGCTTTATAAAGTATACAAAATACCACAAAAGCAAAATAAAAAAAGAAAGGAACATTTTTTTTTCATATATATATATATATATATAATCATTTTCTTTTCTCTTCTGAGGTACTAGATCCTGAGGTAGTTCAGTAAAATGCATATTAAATTGGTTTTCTTGGGCAGCAGCAGTTCGGCACCGTTCCCCGAAGTGTCGATTGTGGCGCTGCCCTCACCTCTCTAAATATATATTTATCTATGTATATAGGTCTATCTATAAAATGCATCCGAATTTATAAAATGCCACTATCGATACCGGGGCAGGACGCCCCACATAATCCACCCTTTTGGGGGTCCTGTCCCAAAACAAGAATCTTACCCCTAAAAGTGGCCCACCCGGTCTGAGCCAACCCTCCCCCCAAATAAACCTTCTCTTGGTCCTAAAAGGACTCTGATAGCAATGCCTTTTCCTTTCCACAGAAAACTCAGGAGAGAAAGCTTCATCAACCAATTAAACACTCCATTCCAGGACAAAGAAAAAAAAATTAAATAAAAAACAAAAAAAAATCAACTACAACTGAAGTAAACGGAACATCTTGTCAATGTGTGAGGTTTAGAGTACCACACCAAGAAGGTGATGGGAGGGGGATCCTTATTTCTTCTTTGTGTTTCTAGTGTCAAAAACAAAACAAAAACAAAACAAAAGAAAAAAGACAAAAACAATCAGAACACACCCGTGGGGGGAGAGGGAGAGCGGGCGAGGGGTGTGTACATGTGAGGGCAGGTGACGTTGGGAGCCCTCAGAAGTACATTCTCACAGAGATGCAGAGAGGTGAGGTGGGTGGGGGGAGAAGGGTGGAGGAGTAGGGGTGTTGGGTCTCTTAGCCGCACTTGAAGTCCATCAAGCAGGACAAGGAGGGGCAGATGTTTGGCTGGGTCACGATGACCTCTGACCCCTGAGATGAACATGGCGACCACTTGTCTTCTCCCCCCTGGACTCTGCTGCATCTGTCCATCTGTCTGTCTTCGGGCAGATTCAGTCACCGTTCCTCCAGGACCGCCAGGGCGTTTACTTCCTGCGGGGCAGTGGAGCTTGGACTCCAGACGTGGGCTTGGGCTGTTGCTGCCTCCTCACCTGGGACAAGATCTCCTGAATCTTCCTCTGAGCCAGCTGTGTACACGGAGAGAGAAAGGGCCGAGGTTAGGCTTAGACCAGAACCAACAAAGTAATTTAACAATGAAGCCTTGAAGGATTTCATGAGGTGATTCAGAGATTCGTGTCCTCGGTCCATTCTTTTCCCTGTATGTGCACACTTGATAAGAACTGAGCCTCCACCTCTGCAACTTTCTAGAATTAACAGTAGAGATCGTGTCCAGGTGTAAAATGACCATTATGTCAACAGTTGGGTTGCCACTGAAGTGCTTCAAGAGTGGGGTTGCAATATTCTGGGAATATTCAAAGGTGGAAACTTTCCATGGGGATTAACAGGAACATAGGGGAATTTATGGGGGAAGAAAAAATAAATATAGGGCTTATTTGCTCAGAATGCACTTGCCATGTCATATGCAGACAGAAGCAAACTTTTTACCCCATATCTTACCCAGACATATTTGCAAACCTTTCTAAAATGAAATGAGTTGACTTCAAGCTCCTACAAGGTAGGATTTTTTATTGAAATTAGGCAAAATTTCTAAAAGTCCTGAGCTTAACTTCCCAAGGAAAATTTCCAAATTCCCAAAATTTGACTGGAAATTTTTCAGCCTTTTGCAGCCCTATTTAAGAGGCAATCTGGACATTGTTCTTAAGACTCTGGATTATGCTACCAACAAACAAGACTAGTCACCGTGGTTACAGATATAAAAAGTTACAGCTTTCAAATGTGTAATTAATGCACTTAGCCCTGGCAGCCCCCCTTATTGGTCCTGTTTTAAGAAACAAATTGTCTCACGAAATGGAACATGCACTACTACTAGACATTGAGACAGGTTCTATCAAAAGACATTGCACTGCTAGGATCCTCTTCCCTACATCACACAAACAGATGGGCAAAGATGACAATGTAAATGTTACTTTGGGAAACAGAGCTGGAGTGCAGTGTTCCTTAGCTTGATCTCCGTTCCCTTTTTGAGACCCACCTGGCTTGCATAGAAGTGTCCGCTGATTTTGACTATAACCTGGTCATTCTCATCAGGCGTCTGCTCCCTGGGCACCACCACCTCCGCACTCGTCAGGTTCTGTAACTCATTAACCTGTGATCCCACACAGAAAAAACAGAATATAAGACAACTCAGGAATACGAAATTGAATATGATCACCAGAACTTAAGCTTTGTTTACCAAAAGCGTCACAATAATATATTTATCCCACTGACATTTAATGGAGCAAATTTGATCTTTGTGCCAAGTTGGATTTGAGAAACTCCACTTTGGTCAGTTCACATAAAGCTAGCGGAATGATTAGCGAACCAATTTCTGCTGCTTGATTACCGTTTTGCCACCCTTTCCAATGACTCGTCCAGCAGCAAAGGAGGGCACTTTAATGTGAGCCTCCAGCTTCACCTCCTCCTTGGGACCGAAGAAGTTTTCTTCCTTCAGCTTGCTAAAGATGCGACCCTGAGCCTGCAGACAGATAGGTCAGTGTATATTGAGTAAACATGCTACAATTAGGAGCTAGGACATTTCCAAAAACCTTGAGTCTATACCAGGAAAAACTGAACAATACAAAACATTTCTTCAGTATTTAGGCTTTCCACAGACTGAGAACCTTGAAGCAGATAAAATGGACAAAACTGCACAGAATGTGAGGAACAGCCATCAAATTTTAGAGGACAATTTATCAATCAAATAATCCAAGGAACGGGTTTTTAAGATAACCAAGTCTATTCTCACAAAGTTATTCAAAGCAAGCAGTTGAACAACAGCAAAGATATGAGGAATAAATTTGGACTAATGTAACTGTAAATGCAAGGTTAAAGATGGCTTATCTACTGCCATCAATCTAATCATAGGATCAATTATTGGAAGAAAACAGTCAATGTTCATATGGACTGGGTGACGCAGTGTAATACCTTAAATTGAGCCTCTGGTGGTCCAGCAATGATGACCATCCTCTGTTTGGCATCCATTCCTTCTGCTGGAGCAATCTGACAGAGACCAGACAGCCGGTATTAGAAACCACAACCTTCACTTACGCTTCTAATTCATATGAGTCAGGAGTGACAACACGAAGACACACCGCATCAAGACTCTTTATCATTCAGATTCAGAACTTCACAGCTCGACTGTCACTCACCTTGATGGAGGCTCCAGCAAAGCGTGACAGCTGTTTGATGTGTTGACCCTGTTTGCCAATGATGGCTCCTACTGCTAGTGCCGGGATGAACAGGTGAACTGTCTCCGACTCGGGCTGTACCTGCCGAGCATAAACACATGCAGTTAGTGCTTAGCGCTACTTTAACCACCAGGAGGGTATATAAACAGTAACTGCAGACAACTTGCTCAACTCCAGCCGTCAATGCACAAACGCGGAACTGGGTTCTACAAGCACAGCTGCCACATTCTCAAAGCTACATTTGGCCTCATACCCTCAAAATCTCTGGCCAGTCAGTATTGGCTCTATTGGTCATTGGCAGGATTTGAAAGATCCTTAAATAGATCTGCTTTGAGTACTTGCTGTGATTAATGGAGGTATATTCTCTTGTTAGGTTCCACAGGTTTCTCTTTCCACTGCAAGAAATCACAATCTGCTTTAGACATCCCTACTGCAACAGAAACTGCATAGATCCTAACCAATCCTGAAACGATGGGTCCTCTAATTTTGGCCTCTCCCAGTAAGAGAAGGCAGATGCTTTTGGCTGCACATATCCAGAGGCAACGTCTTTTACAGCCCTGGCTTCTTACTAATTTCTAATGAAAGATCATACTGTTGTATATTCCCAACAGCATGGAGAGTTTGTTTTTGTATCTCTCAGAGCACAAGAGCCTTAGCACTGTATCATTTCAACTTTTACCAAAATAGCATCACACTTCAAATGGGTTCTCAGCAGTCTCATATTATTATCATCATCAGTAGCCACAACATGAGTTTCCCCACTTGCATCTGTTTGGTGTTGCTACCTGAAAAAGAGTTGGACAGGAGGTACATGGGTATGGAACTCATGTGTTTGCCATCTCACTCCACAGTGGCGTCAAACCCTATTAGAGAGGATGGTATTTAGAAATGCCTTGTTGCTACAGCACATCGCTTGTGTTAGCGGGGTGTGTGATAGACTTGAGCTCTGGAAGGGGAGGTGGTTGCATCGTCCAAGAGGAACAACAAGTAGCCCTGTTGGTTTTGGATGAAGCCCAAAGCTCCAGTCGATATGTCAGTTGGGGGCACACTAACAACTTGCTTTGGCAAGCTCCAAATCAGGAGAAGGACTTTCAGTGCCGAGGATGTTTTACTCGCTTACTAGAAAAACATGCACCTTCTTAAACAACCCTGCAAATGCCTTAGGTACGTTTGACAAAAATAAGTTACTGCTGAAGATGTTTAAAAAGATGAAACTGATCTCGAATGCAGAAACCATTTGCCAAGCCACTGTTGCCCTCTAGAACTTATGGCTCCCCATCCACCAGGTTGACGATTGCACACCAAAAAAAAGGAGTTAGGGCCTGCCTAAAGATCAAAGATTATTGGGCAGTGGGAGGAAGAGCTTAGATGCAAGCCCTGCCCCCTAATCCCGCAGCGAGCAGCCACAAGCCGTGCAAAGCACTGTGGGACGGGTGACTTACAGCAAGGGGCTGGCTGCTCGCCGACAGCACAGAAGCCCAAAATGGCCCTTCACCCCCAAAGGGGCCACTCTATAGGAAAAGAAAATCACATGAAACTGAGTCACCATGAACCCGGAAATGGCTGCTGTTATGGCTAAATGGACATTGGACAGTTTTCACTGGTCTGGGCCAAAGGTGGCAGCACATTGAGGAATTTAAAATGAAAAAACTCAGCCGATCCTGGGTGCATAATGGCTGCATATGGGGCGCGCCATTGTGTGTGACAAGATCACCAGGAAGCTGTCAACAGAAGAACGACAGTGATACTTACTCCAAATGAGGAGTATCCAGCATGGGCTCCGGGCGGTGGGGCGTTGGGCATGGAGGGACCCATGCCTGGACCTCCACTGGGGAACAAACCCAGAGCATTCAGGTTCAGGCCAGGAATCAAGTTGGACTGAAGCTGGAGAGAAAGGGGGACATCTTTCAACACTCAGTCGAGAACACCACAACTTTTATAGCTGCATATAACCAAACAATTTAGAACTTTTATATCTAAAATAAGGAGTTCAAGAGGTTGTTTACTACAAGGTTTTAGTCCTAATTCATCTCACTCACTTTAAAAAGACGGTCGTGAGGATTTGACACAAGGCACTTGCATGAGAAAACAAAAATTACACTTTGGCTGAGACAAAGTGTAACTCATAAAGCCTGCTTGTTAGATGTTGATCCAAACAGCTCAAAGCTAAGTAACCTATTCTCAATAAAAATTTATTTGGCAAATCTGAAACATTCCTGTGTGATTACTTAACCAATGAATATATGTCAAATCCATGATAACTGTGCTTGTAGTGGTGTAACTGCAAAGTGCCTCACATTACTAAGAAGTCACACAGACTGTAAATGTAATTCTGGGGAAATTTACATACATTTCCCCACAATTTTATCTGGGTTAGATATGATAGGATAAAAAGAATCTCTGCACCAGAATTTGATCAGGTTTCAGCCACCCTCACCCATGGTTCTCTACCATGATGAAAGTGTGGTTGAGATAGTCATTTTAAAACTTAATTTGTCCAAAGAAACTTGTAGTGTGAACAAGCTCTGGCAACATTCAAATTAACCAATACATGTGAATGAATTCACACTTCCTTTTTCTAGAGAATCAAACTCTTCCCCTGTTGAGTGGGTGGAATGATTACTTACATTCATGGCAGCCACGTCGTTTTCATATGATTCCCTGATCTTCTTCATCACCTCTTCCTCAGCCCTCGCACATGCTTCTATGGTGCCCTTCACTGTGATGGTCCGCTCTGGATTGTACAGGGTCAGGTCCTGGAGACTGGATAGAAAAAAAAAAAGAAAACAGATTGAAAAATCACACTAAGGGCACAGATTGAGGTGAGATGACAAATGATGACATTCACAAAAGGTGCATGATGTTGGTGATAGCAAGATTAGACCATGTGTGCATGTCCATGAGTGGTCTGCAAAGACTACAAACATGTATGCTAGGAGCCACATGTGAATCTCAGAGAGGGGCGTGTCAGATCATCTTACGGTGAGATGGTGATCTTGGTCTCTGTGTCCTGCTCAATCTTCTTCAGGTTGCGGCCTTCCTTCCCGATCAATCGCCCCACAAAGCTGTTGTGTGCAAGAATCTTCAGGGGGATCTCCTCCGTACTGCAAAACCACAAGAAAAGGATGTTTAGTTACAGGCTACTTACCAGTGAACTGCCAAAATTAAAATGCAAGATTTCTCATGCTAATGTGTCCATGTATCTAAGTGTTATGGACTATCAATAGCTTGTATTGCATGTTTTTTTGTGTTTTTTTTTTTTTTGCACAGGCTGTAATAACAAATTGCCTTTTGGATAATTGGTACTTGGACTAAGTACCCATCTATCTACAGCCTGGCAAACAAATTCTTGATGTTGATCTCTAACAGCTGATTTTTGGCAATGTCTACACATAGTAAATCAAAAGCAACTGGACACAACTTTGTAATTTTGAAGATGTTTTGCTACTCATCTGAGAAGCTTCCTCAATTCTAATGTAGTAGGGGAGTTCCCTGGCATTTAAACCTCTGTGGGGAGTTCACACCTTGACATCATACCAGAGTCATACTGAGAACTCCCTACCACATCAGAACTGAGAAGTTTCTCAGATGAGGAGTGAAACATCGTCAAGATTGTGCAGAAAGTCCAGCTGCGTATGACTTACTATGTGTACATATATTTGACCTGGATGCCCGGAAACCCTCAGACTTTGGGCAGTTATGACAGACACAGCTGTCCAAGCACAACCTGCATGCATCAAACTCATTTTTAACCAGTGGAGACACATCACTCCAAGATTACATTTTTTCAGAAAAGCGTAGAAGTTTTACTGAGGCGGTTGCTTTAGTAGAGACTTTAACATGTTTAAGATAAAGCTGCATACAACAACCTGGTTGTAAGTCTGATGCTCACAGCAAAACTGCTTCATGAGTGTAGAGGTGACTGCTTGACAAGTGGCAGGATGTGTGTGTTAAAGGAAGTCAGCCCTTTTCCAAAATTTCCTTTGTGCACATGAACTCACAACTTTGTGTCAAGGGCCTCTTTCTGCATGATCTCCATGATGGTTCTGCAAGCGTTCGAACAGCCTTCGGGGGTGGAGTGGACTGTGATGGGTTTTTCTGCTGCACCTGCATTCTCTTTTCTGTGGATGTCAATCCTGGGGAAAGAACCAAGAACTAGGTTGTGAAACTCAGCCTCACTGGTGGAACAAACCTTTCATAAAAGGACGTTCGAGATGGAAATTTCTTTAAAGGGTTCCTGTGGCAAAGTTCAACATCGCTTCTGACATCTCTGAATATACGTACTTTGAGTGGGTCTGTTTGGTGATGTTGCGGATAGTGGCGCCCTCCTTGCCGATAATTGCCCCTACAAACTGCGTGGGGACCAGCAAGCGCAAGGGGACGTCTGACTGCAGTTTGGGTCGGGCGCCGAGGCCCGGAGAGCCGGAACGAGGGGGTCCGCGGGGAGGGAAGCCTCTCCTGCCCCCCGCCACAGAGGCCTCTGGTGCAGCTGTTTCATCTGGGATGTAGGACACCTTCAGGGCGTAGTTCTCCATCATAAATCCGTTCAGCTTCTCCATCGCCCTGCGGAGCATAAAGATGTGTCAGACACACAAAAAAAGGCTGAGTAAAGCTCTTCAATCGGTACTGGGTGGGTTTAATTTAACAATGCGACTTAAAATTGTGACTGCCTTCACTTCTGTAAATACAGTACAATCACTGCCATCAGTGTATGCCCAAAGCAGAAAATTCAATTCAGGCCATCAACAATAAAGCTTTGAGTCTCATTACTTACCTCCCATCTCCTTGTCTCTAGTCAACAGGAGAATCCAAGGAGTGGGGAGATGAAGGAAAACAAATTAACAGATTTCAGGCCTAAATCATACAATTCAAGCCTCGAGTGATGGCCACAAGAGACTGTAAGGGGCAGGCGTTCCTAAGTGCAAGCCCAGCTAACTGAGGGGTAGTGGCCAAACATGACTCCTCGTCAGCGAGAGGGAATACACACATTAATCTCAGGATTGCATTACCACTTAATACGAGCCTGTCTTCTCCCTCTCCAGGATAAAAGTTGCCAATAAAGCAACTAATTATGCCTCAAGCCTCCTACACCCACTCGAAGAGAGCAATGCTGCAGTGTGATTCCTGTACACCAGGGGGCACCAGATGGTTAATTTTTTTCCCCACCCATCATTGTATTTTAAATTAAACAAGACTGGTTGTTGGAAGGAGGAAATCAGGTGCACTACAAGGAGAACTACACAGAGGAAGTGGATGTAATTTTCTATACAGAATGATGGTGAAAGTGGAAAGCATCAGCAGATCCATGTCAAAGGCATCATGACAGATAATTTGGATGTTAATTATTGTGCGGTGTGTGTGTGTGTGTGTGTGTGTGTGTGTGTGTGTGTGTGTGTGTGTGTGTGTGTGTGTGCGTGCATGTGGACTCACAGCCTGGCCTGGTCCTTGGCTGCATATCGAACATTGACTACTGCAGTCTCTGTTTCGGTGTTCACTGTGTGAGAAAACAGAGTAGAGTCGATATACATGCGCATACAATGACAGTGACACACCAATTTACCACACTGGGCTAGGTTTTATACAGTGTGACGATCAGGAGAAAATAGCTATTCTAAAGGGTCCGCCATTGATGTGGTTTGTGTGTTTCAAATAGGAAATCTTAAAAGCCACAGAACTCTGATGAACAAACTGACACACACACATTCCAATTTTTTATTTTTTTTTGATGGAGTGTGATGGGGCGGG
>OMLF01007565.1:3085-16238 GCA_900302615.1 Holocentrus rufus | reverse complement strand
ACACACACACATGGTGTTCAGCACTCCAGGTCTTCCTCTCAGTTGCAGAGGTCCATGGAACAAGTGTAGACTTGAATGCTGGGGTTAGAGTTGAGAGTGAAGGCATCTGCTTCCTTCATACACCTCTTGAAATATGAAATAGCTGCAACAGAGAGAAGAAAAATACAGAAATGCTGTGAAATGCCTAACACATGCAGAGCCTGATCACCATGTGACACACTCTTATTACTGTACTTTGGCTGTGAAATGACAATGGATGTCTGCTGTGGTGCCATTATATGAAAGATACCTGGTACCCTCATACACAACTTCATCCAATTTGTAGGAAACATTATGCTGAGCATATTTTATGTGTTTGTTTCACCTTAAAGCAGTTTAAATTCTCTCAAGAAATGCATTAAAAAGATTATTTGTGGTCATTTCTGCTTAATTGGATTGAGCAGAGAGGGGATGACATGCAATGACTTGATTTAACTGATCTCTGTGAGTACAGAGCTATCTCCTCTTGACTCTAAATTATGCTGAGGTAAAACAGATTAAATGAGCCTGAATCAACAGGCTTTGAGTAATCAAAACACACACATACTGAGCTCAAATTTTAATCAGGCTGTTTATACCAACTCATTTTTTTATAGATTCCAATAGAAAGCAAGAAAAAAATGATAAATAAATAAAACACAATTTAAGTAGACTACGCAAAATCGGTGGTTTAGACTAAGACAAAAAACTCTGTTTCCCAACTGTCTGGTGACATTTGGTCCCAGCACACACTCATATACACACACACACACACACACACACAATTTGTGTACATACGGAGGGGGGGTTTGAACAGGACCCTGGCACAGACATCGAAGGGGTTCGAACAGGTTTCCACAGTATTAGTGCAGCGGCTGCCCGGCACACTGGGAACGCAGCGGTTGCACTGCAGAGCCTCTCCTGCGAAACAGAAAAAATAAAAAGTAAAAAAAAAAAAAAAATTACCAATATAGGGTTTTAACAGTCATCACCAATACTGGTATTTTTGCATTTGAAGCTGTTGATAGCTGACATTTAAAGTCACTTCTGAAACCCAGGATCATAAGAATAAACATATTCAGTGCCTACTGCCATTCAGTTCAGGGTAAGAGCTTCATATAGACAACCAGTATAGTACTGATCATTCCTATGATCTGAAAAGCAATTTTATTTCCCAAAAGCTAAAATCCAAAAATGCTGTCTCCCTGTGAGAGACTTACCACTGCTGATCCACACGACCAGGAGCAAAACAGTGAAATATACAACTTTCATTTTGTCGTCTCTTTCCTGGAGAACTGATCTGAGGATCCGAGAATCACCTGTTTGTGTTTTCTTTAGTCTACGTGTAACTGTGATGTGTAGTGAGGAGTCACACACATTTTATACCCTTTTGGTACTGTCTGATTATGACTTAACAAAATCTGGAAATTCTGCACAGTATTTCCCATAACCTGTTTGGTCATGTCTGCCTTGCACAAGTGTTACTTCAGATTGTATAAGAGACTGCACAAAAACAAACAGTCACTTGTAAAGTGAAGTTTGGCTCTTGGCTGCATACAAACACTCTTTCCTGGTGCAGGAATACACCAACAGGCTTATACACTGAGACATTCTGGATCAAATACTGTGTATACCCAAAGAAGTTGTCTCTGTCTTGGTAAATTTTCAATTTCAAGATTGTTGTAGTACAGTGGTCTTATATTCCTAATAACATGCTTATGTTATATTTATCATCAGTGAAGATCGGAAACTTCCTCAAAGTCAGTAATAAAATGCAGTTTTAGGGTCTGTATTTTCTATAGTAATCCCTTCCAAGAGGCTTTAGTTCCCTTGTAGGGTAACAATATTGTCTGTAAGACCAACCAACTGTCCAGCAAAGTGAAAATATCCTGCTTGTTGGAACTGAAAGAGCTACAGCTCTTACTAGCAACAATATGTTAGCTAATGTTTTCCTAGCTAACATTACTGAAGAGCTCACTTGCTAAAAACTTTGGAGGCTTGTAGTAGTAGAGCCGATGTGATCTGATAAAGCTCCATGTTAGACTGAAGCGTTTTGCTAGGCCTCATGTCTTTTGATAAACATATATATATATATATATATATTTAGATTAGTTAAATAATCCTCGGTGTGCCGCGCTAACAAGCTAGCAGTTACTATTACTACTGTTTGTTGAGGCTAGTGGAGGATAACAGCTGCAGCTGAGTCAATCAAACAGGGGCAGGAGAAATAAAAACTGAGTTGTGTTCTGATTGGATCGCTCCACTCTTACATGTGAAAGTAGTTTTTAAAGCACAGGTTTGTCTCAGGAGAAATCAGCTGATATTTTCTACACCAAATGACGAAAATTAGTAACATTTTAATGAAAAATTACACATTGTAGTGTTCCATGCCTTCAAAGAAAAAATCCACCCTAAACACTTGTACACGGTAAAAAAAAAAACAAAAAACAGCAATTTGTGATGTGCATCTTGATTTACTGACCTCCAACCAGCCTCCAACACATAATTTCACCTCTGGTTCCTCAGGTATTGTAACTTGCTATGCCAAGGTTAGTATTTTCAGAGTCATCACTATGGAAGTATTTTATCCCAACAGCACTTTGCATCAAGAATTTTTAAATCTGATTGGATCTTTTGGTCTTTTAATGTCTGTAATGTCTGACTGCAGAATAAATCACTCACGAGCTGAGCTCTGCAGCAAACTTTTACTGAGTCTGAGATGTGAGAACGATGTTTAATTTAATGGCTGCGCAAAGGCTTGAGTTATGATTGAGATAATAAAGCAGAGCAATAAAATATCCACTCCGTGTTCCGAGTTTCAATGAGATTAAAAAAAGGGAGAAAGATCAGATGGCTTTGTAGAACAGGGTGAACAGAGAAAAACAAAGGCCTACAGTGTAAATCAAGCTCCTTCTTTCATTAACCCAACAGGCCCTCCTGTGAGTTCAAAAGGTACTTTGTGATAAAATAAAATAAAAGCTGCAGATCATTATGAGTGCCTATGAATATTTGTTGTGTTAAAGCTAAATTTTGAAAAGACCTAATGAAGAGGTCAGGGTATCTGGAGGCTACAGAGAGCCAAATTTAAGACTTTTTAAAACATGTGACCTGGAATTGAAGTGAACATAGTCCAGTTGTTTTAAACAGGAATACACAGTGTGCTACTAACCCTGCTCTATATTAATCTAACAGCAGACATGCAGCACACATAAAACCCTGTCATTGCATGGTAAAAAGGAACTCTAATAACTATACTTAAGACATTTAAATACATTTGAAGGCTTTGAAGTCAGTTTAATAGTTTTTCTGACATCCCAGGAGGCACTCTTGTTGTAGAATAACAAATAATACAGAAAGCTTTTATTGCAATTGCCTGAGCCAGACAGTCCGTCAGGGCAAATACGAGGCCTTCATTTGGTTGGGTCAAAGTTTTGGTTTTATTCCCATCTTACTCTGCCAGAGTTGAGCGTTTTGATATCTGCACTGTATAATGTTACGCCTCACCTCCTGTCAATCACCTCAGACACGCATGGGAAGGAATGGAAGTCTCCTCTGGGAAATAGTCCCTCACAAACACGTCCCCTCACTAACATCACTGTCATGTCTGTTTAATGAGGGCGTCTTTATTAGCGTCGCAACATTAATTTACCGCTACACTACCGTCTGATTATCAAATTGTCTCTCTTGTGCTGGCACCAACTCCAAAGAGGGCGACATCGCAGGTGCAATGAATTATGGTCATTGTAGTTTTGGTGCTTAGCAGGATTAAATCTTGGTTGAAAACTACATCTGCAACAACAGCTTCATGCATCACAGCCGCTGAGTTGAATCAAAAATAAAAGACCTGGCAGGCTCTTTGTTTAATTGGGCAAGCTGCCTAACACTATACGGGAAACACTGAAGTCAGCAAAGGAACAACTCAGATTGTATTTGGCTACTGAACATGAAGTAATTTCGATCCCACGTTACATAAAATTCATGATGACTCAAGTCCTCATAGCCTTGGATCAGCACTGTTCAGTGTTTACCCACGTGACTCCATGAATCAGACCATCTGCACATCAGGATCGGCTGTAATGCTGAGCTAACTGTGAGTGTTTAGCTGGTGTGTGACCTTTCACACACTCACAAAACTCACAGAGCTGAATAAGGCCATGTAGTCATATAGACATGGGGATTTACTGGAACACAAACATGCACTAACACTCAGAGACACACACACACACACACACACACTCACACACACACAGAACACACTCTCACTTTAGGTCAAGCAACACATGCAAGCCTCAGCAGGTTGTCACATTTTACACTAAAATCTGTTGGCCCAGGACTGTCATGTGAACAGACTAGCTGTTGTTTAAGGCTGCGTCCTTGATGGAAAAGGCGGACTTTCCCGAATGTACAGAGGAACTTCCATTCCAGAACAAAACAAAGCAAATTAAGAACAAATGGATTTTCCACATAAAGCTGCTGCGGTGATCATTTTTGCGGTGATCATTTTTCAGGGAACTTCCACACCATTGTTTTTTGTTACTGACTAATTGTGAAATTACCAAGCTAGCTAGCAGCAACACTCATTTCACACACACACACACACACACACATACACACACATGTTTACTTATGTCACTTTAGGGGACATTATATAAACTTACATTCATTTCCTGGAGACTTACCCGAACCTTAGCCATAACCGCTACTAGCCTAACCGTTAACCACACCCTAACCTAAACCTTTGACCTCAAAATCAGCCTTTTTCTAACTGGGGACACCGATTTTTGTCCCCAATTGGACAAACGTCCCCAATTAACTGGTCTTAAGTATGGTTTTTGTCCCTGAAAGTAGGCTAAGTTAGACCAACTCCAGTCTATAACTGACACACATAATCTCTCCCTCTCTCTTCATGAAATCTGTAGATAGCCAATACTTTGTTCCAATATCTTTAAATTTGAACTTTTACACAGGATAATAAAATCAGGTTTTTCAGGTTAATAAAATCAATTTATTCATATTTTGATACAGTCAAAAAGTCACATTAGAATGAACTTAATTGTGAAAAAATGCAATTGCAAATTGCAATCTCCTACTACCTCACCATACTATATTTATGCACTGATACTGAATGGTTAAGGATCTGATCAAGGTGTGAAAGTTCCTTGAAAACCTTTACAATTTCAAGATGCAGGACAAATTTGCATGTTGGCGCCCTCAAAAGGCAGCAAAAGGTAACTGAATGTGGAGGACTTCACTACCCAGAAATCTGGGTAGTGAAGTCAGTCAGTATACAGTCTACTATAATACAGTCTAACACAAGAGCTGTCGTTCCAAAGGAGAACGATACAGTTCGGTTCTGTTTGATTTCGTTTGATTCTACTTGCACGATGGTGCAACACAGCCAGAGATCACATGTAGCGACTGAATAACAGGAAAAACAGTCTGTCGTTGGCATTAGATCAACATTAATAATGAGCAATGACAACAACTTGAATTTGACTACACGAGTCAGTGGAGGGTTAGGACAGCAACAGGTTCCAAAAATATATTTTGTTTGTTACAGGGTTCAACAGGACTGAAGCTGAGCTGTTACTCAATCTCTTTCAATTTGACCTCTTTCACAAGATAAATTGTCAAAAAATCCCTCATTCCCCCTATGTTACGTCCCAAGCTGACACTGGAAAAGAGGGGAGTAACAGTTGTTGTTGTAGTTGTTATTGTTATTTAAGTGGTAAAGCAGCATTTTGACCATCATGAGACACTAAAACAAACAAAATAACTGATTGAATGATTAAAACAATAATTCTAAACATATTTTGGGGGTTCTGGTAAAAATATTTCATTAGAATCAATTCAAGTTAAAGGAATACTCCAATGTTTTAGGCAAAATACCCTTTTTCCAACTTACCCTTTACTTACTTTTCACCTACGTACATCCACTGGCTCTGATGGGTAGCATTTCCTGTTAGCTTAGTATAGATAAAGTTCTTACCAGCTATAGTTCCTACCATTCCTGCCATTTTTTTAAAATTATAATATGTGTATTTCAAATACACATGATATACTGTGTAAGCAAGACAGCTTCAAAGTTGCTGTTAGGTTTAATTTTTCACTTTGATGGAGCTAGGCTAATGCCACCTATAGGCTTCAAGTCTTTATGCTAAGCTAACACTGGGTAGTGCTACCGCTAGGAACCAAACCAGTGGACGTACAGAGATGAAAATGGTATTAAACATCAGTATGAAGGGTATACCACACTGACAGGGTCATATGACGTATTTAACAAAAGACCCATATTGGTCTAACCCCAGTTTGTTTCTTGATCTCTGATAGTAACTTAGTCAATTTACTCTGCTAGATCTGCCTTTTGTCTTGTTCTTTAACTAATATGTTTGTTCAGAAAAAAGAGACAAATGAAAATCTGTTTAATGTTTTTATTGTGCTTTTGCATGGACTCTAACCGCATACATATTATAGTACAAGTAGAGTCTTATTTGTTGCAGCCATCCCAGTTGCAGCAGGTGACCTTCAAACCCTGAGTAACTCCCAGCTTCAGGCAATCCAGCATCTTGTAGCAGGACTTGTGGAAGGTGTTCTCTGCGGAGGGAGAGAGAAATGACGCGGTTCAAAAAAGTGTCAATTGCATTTTATTCTTGAATTTGCTGTGTGTGTGTGTGTGTGTGTGTGTGTGTGTGTGTGTGTGCTATATATAAGAGCAGCTTCTCAGCCAAAAAAACCCTCCAGGCATTTAAACAAAGGCGTCCCATATGAGCACAAGCTAGAAATGGGAAACTGTGTTACAGACTCCAAGAAATTATTGTGGCACTGCGGGAAAGACAGAGTGTCTGTAATGAAGTCTAAAAAACACCTAAGAAATGTTAACGTTGAGTAGCACTGAAAATGAAATAATATGGCTGCAAAGAGAGAATGAACAAACTTAAATTGAGATAAAATATGTAAGTTTTATACTTAACAGGTAAAAACAAACACTTCTCTCATTTCAGAGCCAGATGACATTGACTGGACCACATCTGATTTTTAATAAAAGACCTTTTTAATAAAGACAACTACGTGTGAGATTGTGTGCGTGTTGTGAATTGTTGGGGAAAGCTCACCATAAGGGGCTGGGTAGGTGACCTTGGCGCAGGCGTCCATCTCTGGAAGACAAGTCTCCACAGTCTCCACACAATCTCCGCTATCGGGCGCCTCACGGACACAGTTCTGGCACTGCAGGGCCTCACCTACAGGCGAAAGAGAGACTGAGTGTGTGGTGCAGGAGAGAGAGAGACTGCATTGATAGCAAACATCAAGATTAAGCCACAGTTATTTATAGCAATTTTCTGAAGGGTAAATGAATACATTGCATTTTTTGGCTTCTTATGCTATTATTCAATTTAGCCTTTAAGTCATAATAATAGACACCAAAATCATCCATGTGTCCCCAGTAGATTATTGACACTGGTGTTAACACTTTAGCGTACGGTAAGGTAAGTGATTTAGCGAGGTGGCTAGTTTCCATCTGCTTTCCCTGGGCAGGCTGGTGTTAACAATAGGTACACAAACATACAGGCAATATGATTCCAAGGCACATACTATATTCAGGGTTTCTGCAGGTTTCAACAAGTTAAATTTAAGACTTTTCAAGACCTTTTTAAGACCATTCTGAATGTAATTTAAGACCTATTTCACATCCATGAAAGCATAAAGGATACCTGCCCAGAGGTCGCTTACTGGCGTGGTGGGAGTCAGCGTTAACTTTTTAATTCAATCAATTTTTAAGACCTATCAAAATCTTATTTAAAACATTTTGAGGCCTAAAATTCAGATTATTGGATTTTAGACTATTTAAGACTTTTTAAGGCCCCTCAGAAGCCCTGATATTGAGTGATGGGGGCTCAATGCTGACATAAAAGCATACACTATGATGAGTGACAGTAGGCTCAATGCTCATACTTTAGCATACAACATGTTTAGTGATAGTGGGCTACATGCTAACGGTTTAGACTCCATGATAACACTTTAGCGTACATAACATCAAATAATGGTAGGCTTCACATTTTAGCATACACCATGTTGAGTGATAGTAGGTGAAGCCAATGATCAACTGGGGACATCTGGATGATTTTGGTGTTTGTTTTTGTTACTTCTTGTGTAAGTTAGACAATGTCCTAGAATCACGATATATTCCATTAATAATTCAGTACTCACCATAGGTGACGGCCACCAGGAGCAGGAGAGCGAAAGCAAAGACCTTCATTTTCTTGTTTCCAACTGACTACATACATACATACAGATGAGTAGATACAGGTTTAGTTAGAGTCAGTTTCAACATATATGTACACAGTTAAATCACAGAATAAAAACTACACATGACCAAATTGCCTACATTACAAAAGCAGCTACTGGTAACAATGACAAATGGAAAGTAAAGGTTACAAATGCTTTTGAGAGAATGGGAAACTGCCTATCATATAACTCAAGAATAAATTTCAAAGCAAAAGCTTTTAGAGTTTTTGGAGGTGACATTTATTAAGTAACCTTTCTAAGCCTGTCAGCAGTTTTTTTCTGAAAAAAGAGCCATTTCTGGTTGGTTTGAGTGTCTGAAAAAAGAAAAGGCCCTGAAGGCCAGACCTTCATGCTGACTTACCTTCTGAACCTCTGCAGGTTGCTGTGTACCTGTCATCTCCCTCTTCTCTCTTTATATACCACTTCATCAGCTTGGTGGATTGCTGATAAAGTTATGGCTGTGGGAAAGGGTCCAGATTGCAGAACTTTTTGTATCCATCATGAATAATACGAGGGGAAAAAATGTCTTTACCAAACTCTTAAGCATGTTGGAATTATTTCAAGTGCATTTTTTCTATTGAATGATAACCTTATTTTAGGATGATCAGACTGAATTAAGAAAAAAGTCACTCAAGTGAAAACTTATTGGTTTTATCAGTGTTGTCATCATATTTTAATGTAAAGACTGACTGACTGGCTTATTATTGGCTGTATACTATTTCAGCTGGAAACCATGGACAGCTGGAAGAAATGATGCAAACATGACCAAGGTGAAGGCTGTTACAGTGGAGTACAAGTTGCAACACCATCACCGTATGATCATTTTTCAAAAAGAATCATCAATACGGGGATCCAATACTGTGGGCAAGACTGCTGTCTCAGCAGCTCCCACCACGGCTGTGAATGGCAGCAGCTGTTGTGAGCGCATGGCAGCAGAGACACTCGCCTCAAAAACTCATAGATGATTCATTAAATATTGCCCAAAAATCAAAAGGATTTCAAATTGCAATGTTTTTCTCAGTCGTGACAAAGCATTACTTGCCCTGTTGCTCTTTAGATACAACTAAAAACAATGGCATTGTCTCAACAGCTAAGCAAACTATCAGTGCCAAAGTCTAATTTCTTGGCATGAATCATTGATAAGTGGAGGTGGCAGGGTGCACAGTGATGCTACAGGCTTCCTGGACTGCTGGCTCAGCAGGTATCACCAAGGCTGTGAGTGACAGCAGCTGCTGTGACTGTGTGACCGCATTGGCCAACACTCACTTGTTTCACATTTAGAAATCAAAGAAATGCATCTATAATGAGTCATCATTTTCTATGGACTAGGCCATACCAGCTACATTGGTTTTGAGCTACTTTCACATATTGACATAACTCTTTTGAATGAGGAAATGTTGATCACCATCAATATGAAATGCAGAGTGACAAAAAAGTTATTTACTATGATTTGTATTTTCAGGCATGTAATTTAGGCTTAAAGCATACACTTTTTACATTGCACTTTTTAAAATGTGCTTGTATGTAAGAAAACAACTCTTGATACAGGGATGAACTGATTCTGCACCTTGTGTAGAATCTCTTAAAGGGCAAATTCACAATTTCTCTAACAAACAGGTCTAATGTTTCTACCACTTAATGCTGGTCAGAAGACACATAGAAAGGGGAGTTACTAGCAAAGAGTTAACTCTAAAAACTATAACTCTAAAAACATACACCGTCTGTAAAGGATGGAAAGAAGAGCACAGCACTGCAGAAATACAATGGGGATATAAACGCATATACAGTTGAGGTTTGGTTCATGAA
The DNA here is from genome assembly GCA_900302615.1 of Holocentrus rufus. Taxonomy (NCBI): domain Eukaryota; kingdom Metazoa; phylum Chordata; class Actinopteri; order Holocentriformes; family Holocentridae; genus Holocentrus; species Holocentrus rufus. The sequence goes on along the minus strand of OMLF01007565.1, from coordinate 6,131 downwards.
TAGCAAGTGTAAGTCATTATAATGGCCACAAGGTGGCAGGCTATACATTAACATGTCATGCTTTTCAACCCTGGAAATTCCATTTCTTCTAAACAGTGTTTAGATCTTGGATCAAAAAATATGCCACCAGTTAAATTGCTTTACATATCAGCCAACTCCAAATACCTGACAAAAAATACTACTTGTTGCTGTCTTTATTTCATTTGTTGAAAATTATGCCTTCCTAAAATAATAGCTAAAGTATTAATTCTTCAGATGTTATTAAGATTTGTAGTCATGCCAAAAGTTACAGGAAGACTTTTAATATGATTTGAAATAAATTTCACAATGCAGAAAAACAGTCAGATCAATCACCTTCAATGTCTTGAACAACAGTCCTAGAGGGGGTTCCAGGTAAAAATGTGTCATTTCACTATATTTTGATTCACAAGAAATGATCCCAGCTACCAGAGTGAGTATGAGGTTGTTACCCAAAAGCTGCTCATCATAAAAACATCAATTTTAGCTCTGCATGTTAAAAGTACTTTCAGCTTGTGTCATTTAGCCTGAATGAAATGTAAATGCTTTTGACGCAAGATATCTGCAATAGAAGGCGATTTTTTTGCAACATTTCCATGAACGGCAATACACTGAGAGCAGTCTCTCGTCTGCAAGGATAATTTGCTCACTTGCTTGGGACCTGTTGCACTCCTACCTGTCCAGGAATGGGCCCCCTCTCTCCATGATCCTTCCCAAGATTTCGCCCCCTTTTACAATTTCCCTGTTTTTTGAGTAGTTTATTCTTGCTGCAATGAGAGTTGAAGTCAGGGGGTGTCGTCCTGTTCGGTTTGTTGTAAACTTGTGGGCTTCTAAAACCCTTTGACCCTTTAAACAGTGACTTGAAACTCTAGATAAGTTTGAGTTTGAACTTTAACTTGGAATGGATGCACCCTTCTGCGGATCCATCCATTTTAATTCCTAGAAAGGCATTTTCCAGTTAACATGGACAACATGTTGACCTGTGGCTCTTGGCTGCAGGAAAGAGTTCTTACCCTAAACTAAATGTGCAGATGAAAGAAAGCGCATTAATCTTTATCCAGCATGGTGTTCAACTCACTATAAAATTCTGTTGCCAGACTTTTCCACAAACTTTTTCCCAGCCCGTTGTATGACTTCATCTCTTAAGCTGTCATCCAGTATTCTGGCAACCAGCTGTTACTCTGCCTTCCTTGCTGAACCTAGTTAACCCTTTGTCCATTCTGAACAATTACAAAAGTCATAAAAGTCTCAAAAGATTCTGTTGTCTGTGGGTGGTTGTTGTATGAACATTTTTTGTTCATATGGGAATTTCCAAGTGATGGTGAAACTCACAAAACTCACCAAATCCAATCAAGTAACTCAGCATGGATCTTAGAAGACCATTAGAGAAGTTAGATTAAAGAGTAACTAAACCCCAAAGCCAAATCTTTGTGAAGCCTGACCTCTAATGGTGAAAAGTTTTTGTCTATGGTGGCAGGTGACATCATCACGTGTGGTTCTCAAAGAAGATAGCAAAGATCAAGACCATCTCACCATCTCAAGCACTCAAGGTGGTACAGGACTGCAGCAACTTGAATTTTAACGTCAAACATCCCAACTTCTCCAATCATCACTACCCCTCCTGCACAGTTTGAAACCAAATCACTGAACTTCCTCTTGTCTTGTCAGATGAGGTGACCCAAATCTGCTGTGTCACCTCCATGTCCAACATCTTGAACTTAACCTGGTGCAGCCTGGACTAAACCAAAAAACTTCACAGCTCCAAAGTCAGTCAAAACACTGGCAGTGAGCTCCTCCCTCGAGTCTCTATTACTCTATGGCTTCACCGACTGCCTGGAAAACCCCCATCACTATAAGAAAAGCAGCTGGCACCACTGCAGACAACACAGCTAACCAAGTATCAGATAAACCAAACCCCCACCATCTAAATCAAATGGTAACCAAAATGGCAAACACATCCACAGAACCACAGAACACACCGCATCCCTCATCAGCACCAAACCTTCACAGTAAGCGCTTCAACTTGACACATTGTGCAGCTGATCAGAAGACAAAGTCAGACAGAAATACATCAATACACATAAAAAAAAATCAAAACAAAAACAGTCAAGTCAACAGAGCACAATGGCCTCCACTCTGAATCACCTTACAAGCTCATGTCCATCTACCATACACACAGATGCTTTATGTTTCAGCAAGACCAACAAAAAGAAGACACTCCATTGCAAAATATGAACACTTAAATTTTCCACCTGCTCTGCCTCTATTCATCTCCATCTCCACCTTTATGACTGCCTGGTTTAAATTCATAGAGAAATCAATGAAATAATGGCTCTTAGTTAGTTTCATCTTGTCAGTGTACACTAACTTAACATATAGAGCATTCAGTGGGTATGTCGCCTGTCAGAATAGAGACAGCGGTGCATGTTCCATTTCCAAGGTAATGCCTTTAAAAGCAGAGTGCAACTTTCAAACTTCTCATTCTGCACTTGAGCTTTTCACACAAAGTTTAATTGCTGAAAAATGGCTTCCCGACCCAGAAGAGAGAGATACTGGCTGACCTTCGACATTACCTCCCAGTACGACCCAGTCTCCGAAGGTAATGTGGACGCCTACTCCGTAAATGTCTCCCTTTAGAGGCCGGGGGCAGCAAACTGTAAGAAAGTGTAGAGAACTAGTTTAAACTGGCTCAATGTTAACTTTCTAGCTATGTAAAGGAAAACACATTGATGCCACTTAAACGTGAGATGATCTCTGAGAAATGTGTAGAACTATGAGGTCCAATGTCATAGTTTGGGGTTGGTTTACAAAAAGAAAAACAAATACCAGCATGGCAAGTCTTGCAAGCAAATTTTAATTTGAGTAAAAACAAAAGAGGAGGTGGTAAAATGTTTGTGTGATATAAGCTAATAACCCTTGGCCTTGAAAGTTTATTCAACTAGTAGACTTACTGGTTACCTGCAAGCTAATGTTTATATTATTGTTACTGACAGCAGCAAATAGGTGGATTTTTTTTTTTTTAAGATTA